>JAVLVB010000588.1:208231-221874 GCA_032876305.1 Orestias chungarensis | reverse complement strand
AAAGCCTCCAGGTATCCGAACAAATTTGTTTCAGTGGAAGACCATGAATGTACAGGTAGTTATGATATGGATACATTGCGACTCTCTCTGTCAAACTGTTGCCAACTGCATGTCTCTGATTTCTCTAGTAGGTGCAGTTAACCTTTGATTGTGTTATAAGGTAGATGAGGTATGTTGGAGGTGTGAAAATCCATTTTAAAGTACGTTTTAGAACATAATCACCAACATTCAGGCAATAAAGAGAAAGCCAGAGTATCCAGAAAGAACCCAAACAGGCCCAGTATCTGGCCAATAGTTTCTCTACACATTAGATAAGCTATCGTTATTTTGTTCTATTTTCACATCATTTTCCATAAACATTAACATCCCATGGGATAGTAGCTGCTGTAGCAACACATGTGGCTCTTATTACACCAAAAACAAATTCCTCGTATGTCCTGTATGTACCTGGCAAATAAAGTTGATTAATTTGGTCTGTGGCTCTAACAAAACCTAAAAAGATAGGTTTATTATTATAGAAACAATAATTAAGAGTCATATCTTAAGTTTTTACTCTGTGGGTTTTTATGTAAAATCAGCATGTAATGTTTGACACAGGCTTTAAAAAGCAAATAGAGAAGGTTAATCTAATTCTAAGAAACTTTATTTTTCTTTTAAAAGAGGTATTCAATTTTTATTTTTTATTTTATTTTTTGTGACTTATGGTGAGGGGAAAATGTCTGTTTTCATGAAAACAGTCGCTGACCTGTTTACTGAAATTGATGCTCTTTTCATGTCACACATGAGCCACACTTCCATCCAGGCGTCTTATGAATTTTAAGCAAACTTAAAACATGTCGCAACAAGTAGAATAACATGTGACTTAAAAGTTTCCGTCTGCTGGTCAGCGAAGTAACTAAACTATTTATCACAGCTACAGAATTACGCGTTGCTGTGATAAATAAGAGCTAGTGGAATAGGTGGGTTACATCAGAACTTATTCAGGTGAAGTTTCCTTCACAGTTTCAGGTCTTTAGCAGCATTTCAAAGTTTCTTTTTTTAGGATTGTACTATTTATTTGTTGTATGAATCAGACTTAGTTTCTGTTATCAATTCAATCGTTGTTCATCCAGGAAAAAAAGGCTGAAATTGTTACTATCCAGGGCTGCATTGCCTGCTTCCATGGAAGGCTTACATTCAACCAATCAATAAAAGGTCTTCTAGTCATAAGTTATACATCCAACCCATCTCCCCAAGGAGACATCAAACCCACGTGTTCCCCAGTCTTTGCTCTATTGTCTTTACGCTTGCCCTTGAACATTTTCCAACGGCCAGCATTCTACTGTGAGATGCCCAAAGGGAATCAGATAGAGCTCCTAACATTTCAAACTTGAGCACTCTTGTGTGTGTGTGTGTGTGTGTGTGTGTGTGTGTGTGTGTGTGTGTGTGTGTACATGCCCCAAAATAATAATGATTTAGATTTACCATGGGTAGGTTCTGCAGCAATATTAGTGTGTGTGACGAGTAGACTGACCAAGTAGAGTGAGCAATGAGCATCATCTGTGTCATCCAAATTTGCACAAACCTCTCACAGGTTATAGCTGCTATCCAGCGCCGCAAAATGTGGGTGTGCACAATAGGGAGATTGCGATAAAATAGTTTTCTGTATTTAACAATGTCTTTTACTGCAAAATGATTATGCCACCGATTCGTTTCTGCCGGTCCTGTTGGAATAATTTGATGAGAGGCTGAAGGAAAGCTACTTTATGAATACCCTCAGAAAGTAACCAAGCTGAAGTTGGCTTCCGATTTGTGAAATGATTTATTTTTTGCTACCTTAAGCACTTTTAATCTTCTCTAGATCTGGACTGGATTATTCAATAACAAGTTTAGAAAAATCTAGTCTAAGTTTTGCTACTTTGCTACTTTTTATTTGGTCTGGAGTTGTTAAAATAGGTCTTTTACTAAAATGTCGCATTTTCCAGAGACTCTGTGTCATCATTAGTGACAGCCTGCTACTTTATGGAAACACCGAAGAGGGGTTATGGAGAAATCAAAAAGTGATAGTGATCATTTGTTTACTGACTAAGACAGAAGCAGTCCTATGTCCTTACTGATTATCTGTTGGGTAGGATCTCTATCTCGGCCATAAGAAGCACAAAATACTACAATTCACCATTTCATAAAAAATTATATATAAAAAAAAGATAGAATGTAGATAATGAATCTCATACTAACTTTGAACCTCAAGAGCAGAAATGTTCATTTGTTAATGTTGGTTTGGCCCCCTAAACATCAGGCAATTCAGCAGAGGTTCTGTCATAAGTGGCTTGAGAAAAGAACAAGAACAAAGCTCAATCTTAACTGGACGCATTAAACCACCAGAGTGACTGAAAAGCAAGAAAAGAAAAGCACTGTTAGTCGAAGCCAAGATCCTTCTGAGATGTTGTGAATGACTTGAAAAGGAGTGAGAAAAACTCTCTTCAGACCAATGTCCGGGACTGTCGATGACTACAACAAGGGTCTCGCAGCAGAAAGTGCAACTACTCCGGGTAGGACTGGCTGTTAGTGGGTTAAACATCTTAACTCAGCTTTTTTGTCCAGAGACATCAGTATTTTAATTCCTCTTAAAGAATTGAAAGCTTGTTTGTGAGTTCTGTATACTCTTATGAAGTTTTCTGGGGCTCCCCATTGCGTAAGTGTGAATCTCTCCATAATGTTGTCACGACCGATCCGAATGCACCCAAGGGTATTTAGATACAGAATTAATCATTCCTTTTTAAGTCTACAGATTCCTCTCTATTCAAAACCCATACTTTGTTTTTTAACGTAAACATTTTTTTTCTAAAGAAATCACAGAATCAAGAAAGACCTTATTTTTTAGATCAGCTGATTTTTGCACTGCAAGTAATTCTGATCACATCAATGTGTGAAATTACTCACTGGCCTACATTAATTTTGGAAACGGGCATCATTTTCTCTCCCCTGGCATCCCTGGTGGATAGTTTGAGTGAATTTTAGGATGCTAGGCTGTCGTATGTGTTGAGAAACAAGCCAGTGTCTTTTAATGGAGACGTTATATTCATGAAACAGTTTATTGGCAATACTACACTATTCTTTAGCGTAATAGTTATAGTACCCCCTGTGGGATTGAAATATTTTTTTTATTTTATTTCTTAAAACACTGATTGTGTTTGAAATAATTCCCAACTCTCCTAATATTTTAATAGCATCAATATTTCTAGAATATTAAGTTTTTTATTTAACAGTGTCAAGGCTAGTTAATTTCATGTTACTAATCATGAGGCAGCAGAAGGTAGCTTCTCTTTTCAAGTATAAAAGGGTTTGATTGAAGATAACAAGGAGAAGAAAAGATTTACAAAGGTTTTCATGGCATCTTGGAGATGCAATTTCAAAGATAATCAGCTGTAACAACATTTTTAATTAACCATCGTGAGACATTAAATTATGCCAGTCAAAAAAACAAAACACAACACACAATGCAAATTTGTATCCCATATAAAGTATGTTGCACACATGAAAAATATGTCCATATTTTGGAGAAATGGTTAATGGTTGAAAAACCCAAGAATTTAACTTTTTGTCCACAATATCCCATACCATGTTTAGATAAGTCAAGATGAGCTATTTAAAGCTAAACATGCTACCACCTGACTATGGTGAAGATGTTAGCATTATGCTCTAGAGCTCTTTTCCATTACAGCTTGCCATTCCATTGCCTCTTGTGGTGTTTCATGATGAAGAAGGACTATCACTAAATAACTCTTCCAGAATAAATAAAATGTAAAAACTGGGATGTTGTTGGTGTTCCATCAAGACATTCAAAAACTCCATCAGCACGGGATATGTCACCTAAAAAAAGCCTAAGTTGAACCCAGTTAGAGTTATAAAGCTTATAAGCTACATTCTGGACTGTAAACTAATCAGTTCTGGATGCTGAATTTTATATGTTTATTTTTAGTATAATCTTCATGTTACTGTAATATGGTGACGTTCTTATTTGACCTAAAACAGTCCTAGTGTTGTCTTCTATGTCTTATAAAAAACACAGCAGCTCAATTTTTTTATTAATAGAAGCACTTGCTGGGGTTTAAAACCTACTCACACTTTGTAGCGGGTCAAAGGCGAGAAACGTTTAGAAACTGGACCTATTCTTTCCTCCGCTGCCTCGGCAATACCTGCTCCAGGCATTGCTGAGTCCGCGGCTTAAGCCAGCGGCTCCAACTGATAAGGCTCAGTACCGCTGGGCTCCACAGAGCCTCTCTCTTAACACCGCTTAACACTCTCCTCTCATCCAAACACTACACCCCATCTAGAGGCAATGCCAGAAATTTTGGGCCCCATGACAAAAAATGTAATTGCTTTGTAGTTGCATTTCGATAATTGCACGTAGCAGACCAAGAGAGGACAAGTCAGCTACAGAAACATCATTTATCTGTAACTTACACGTAAAAGACCTCCAATCCTAACAGTAAGCTTTTTTTATTTATACCCTTTTGTAGTGAGTATGGTAAATATAGTATATTTTTAGTTTGTATTGGTAGGATGAGTAGGAGAGATAAAGAAATCCCCATAGACTGCTTGCAGTGATGCTGGTATGTTATTCTTTATTGGGATTATGGAGGAGGAACTATGCTAGTATGGGTAGTTAGAGTGGCCGCTGACTCTGTCTCATCTGTTTTTGAAATGTGGTAAAAGGTCCAGGGACAAGTCAAAGATATTAATATTTTGCTAAGTACTTCTTTTCACTGATTACATGCTGGTAAAATGCAGGGTAAACCTAATCTACAGCTAAAATAACAGACTGAAAATCACAAACTAAAGTCTACGCATCTCTTGGAGAATAACTGTGTTCCAAAATGTTCTCTTGACGGAACAAAGCTTCATTTACTTGTTATTAATTGCTATTGACTGGCCTTTGTAAAACAGGAAATAGAGGAATACCGTATGTGTTGTGTGGCTCTGATTTGCTGTTCGCACAAAAGCATAATTAGGGAAGACTATTGTGAAGACTAAGACATTAGCTACTGTAGTTATCTCAAGATATATCTATTGTTGATGCATTTTGATATATATTTGTTGTTTGAACTATTAAATTAGGCATTTATGAGCGTTTTTAGAGGGGGTACAAAGTATTCTTAAAATTGAGCTATTTGAAGGTGGCTGGTACAAAAAGAAATACTTACTTTGCTATTTATTAGCTGTTTTTACCTAGGTGCTCTCTGCTAATTGAACTTATTTTGTCCTTAAAGTTGCTAAATGACAGGGAATAAGTGTCTTATATTAAGGGGCAATTGAAAGTCAGTAGAAGACCCATAGTAAATGGCTCCTTCACCTCTCTTTCTATCTCATTTTTGTTGTCAAACGGATTCAAACTGTCATATCAGCCGGTAGGACAGGGTCAATGACTCACCCCAGTCTCAAAGAAAACAGCTGGGTAAATGAATACAACACTGACCTTTTAGGAAAGCTAGTCTGCTGAAGAAATTCTGCTGTTATAAATTCGATGCAATATTGTGTCATTTTGTTTGTACAAACAAGAAAAAAAAAATAGATGTAAAAATGGAATGTCAGGGGACTTGCTGAAGTTTTTCAAGCAGGGTTTCAAGTGGAGGCAGCACTCTGCCCCTAATAGCTATGCTCCAGTGGTTTTGTACTCTTCAAGAGACTATGCTCCACTGTGAAGTGCCCTTACCGAGCATGAATCACTGTACCCCTTCTTATTGCTTGCTCAGACTACTTGCAGTGTAGGAGGCACTTACAGATGCTAAGACATCAGTCACTGAGGCAGAACATAAAAGCAGGCCACATCTGAGGAACTTCTGCTTCCATGTTTATTGATTCTAATGCAAATTACCTAAATTTACTCCCATCATACTATGTAGGCGATTGCAGTATCAGTAAATCAGTTGCGGAATGGCTTGTTCATGTTGCAGCATACCCGACTGTCAGTTCTGATCAGTTCCGCCTCTACGAGTGTCTCCATCTTTATTGTGCACAAAGGTACTGGGCTTTATCGTGCAAGTCTTTTTTGGTAGATTGCATTGGGACTTGCCTTCAAGGACCCCTGGCTCTACAAATGGCACTTTGATAAAGGGGTCCAACGAATACCGGCAGGCATCAAAATCAAAAGTGTGTTCCTTTGTTATTCAGGAAGTCAGGAATATCAGAGGAAAAGCAGGGCAGTACCAGGAGCAATTGTGCTGTAAAAGGGTAGAGTGTTAGAGTGAAGTAAGTTATAAACCAAAGGCAAAAAGAATAAAATAGACTGCACTGACCTTGTTTAGAGGTATTTTATGCTTTTAAAGCCTCCATAAATACACACTAGGTTGCTGTGATGAAGAATCTAAAGTTGCAAGACTAGTCTGAATGCATAAGCAGCCTTACAGAATATAAATGCTAAGTGGTTGAAAATAAAGAATACCAATAGGTTATGAACAATATCTAAAAGAATGGAAGCTCTTTACATAGAAAGGGAAGTGGAAAACGAACCCCAAATCTTGCATACAAGCAGTTTAATCCAGATGTTCACACAAACTGTGCAGGAAAATACTGTAGATAATTATACTGCAACAGGATGAGATAATGACCGAAGAACATGGTGAGCAAAATCAAAAGTTCATTTACAAAACCAGTTAGGAATAAGATATAGTACCAAGCCAGATTAAGAATTGGAATCTCTTTGACTGAAATCAGTGGCATGATATTACTGTCATTAAATCCCTTCTTAACTAATTTGGGGGTTCTTTCTATCCACTTTGATTTATGATTCTATATTAAAATACAATAAAAGACGGATGATTGACAGAGTCATTAGTACTACGTTATTTTTCCAAATAAATTTAAGGATCCCTGGGTTCTATGCTTGTGATATTTATAATTGTAATTTCACATTCACATGTGCTTGCTTGGTTGTTTACATATATATATACATAGATATCACTTATTAGTGACAGTCGCCCTCGTAAGCCATGCCCCTGTCATCATTCTAACTGCTAATAAATGAACGTAGTTTAAAAAAAATTGTTTTAAGACATTTTAATGTCGTATTTGAGACCTTTTAAGACTCAACGGCCTCGAGTTACAAAACACAATGAAAATATCAATAGGTGAATTCAAAATGTGCCTGACTGAAAAGGTTTTTACTGCTAACTTGTTTTGAAGCCATGTTTTTTTTTTTTTTTTTTGCAAATGATTTAACAACTTTTAAGCCCCCTAATTTTAGATATAGTAACTTTTTAAGGATGTTTGGTTTCCCTGTAGAAACAGCAGTTATTACCCTTGTTTGTTCTTCTACTGCTACCTAAAAAGCTACCAAGCTATTTGATGGAGGCCCCGATTTGACTTGAGTCAAAAAACAAAATGAACATGTCTCAAACTTTTGTCTGAAATAAAAGTTGCACAAGAATAAAAAAAAGTACGTATAGTGGCGATTGTTTGTCAAACCAAACATCCCAAAAAAGTTCCATCAGCCACTATAAGACACTGGGGCCAAGATTCTTCACAAAGGCAAAAGAAGTTTAAGGGCCAAACTTGTTTGCTGTCTTGGTTGCTTTTATTTTCCTTTTCAGCAAGCAATTATAATCTACCCGATCTACCTCTCTTGCACTGGTAAAAACCCAAACCCAAATGCATGCTGGTCCTTTACCAGGCCCCTTCAATTATAGAAAGTGGACTGACCCACATTACTTCATATCTGACGAATAAACTCTATAAATAATACAAAATATAAACATTTAAGAATAAACTAACAAAATTCAAATGGATATAGAAATAAAGAATGAATAGCTCCAACATACGAGATTTGATCAGCCTGCCAAGACCAAATTGAAAAGCAGTTATTAGCGTTTTCATGAACAACTAGTATTTTTTACTTCATGAGTTTTTAAGGATACATGGACACCATCTGACCCACCAGTTATTAAATTAGAATTTTCTCCTACTACCTGGTAGCCATAAAAGCTTATTTAGTCTCTCAACACAACCGCAAATATCTTTAGGGGATGCTTTGAACTTATAACCTTATTCATCATTCATAATACAAACTACACAAGCCTCTTTCTACCAAACAACGTTGTTTGCTTTTGAAAATAGGAAGAAGCTATTGTTCGGAAGATTTACAATATATCTCTGCAGTATATAAACCCAGGCTGTGACAAAATCTGGACCTTGCAGATGGCCGTAAAAGGATACAGTTGACACTCCCTCAGATTTATTGTTCATGCCAGTGCACCAGTGAAAGAAAAAATGTGGGTGGAATAAGCAGACAGATGACACCAGTATATGGGCTGGACTGTATAAAACAGCTGCAGTCAAGCAGAATGGTCTGCTGGCAACCAGACAGAGGTCAGCACTTCTGGTCCGTCGATGCGTGATGCAGATGGGAGGGACCACCCTCCTTATGTATTTCGCTGGGATCATTGTCGCTGTATCAACCAGCTGAAACACGTTTCATGTTTATCATCCTGAAGCAATAAATGCGATTGCTGCTGAAAGCTCAATCTGTCTGGCTGTATTTATGATCCACTACTTTTATCCTCCGTAAATCACCTCAAGCACTAATGGCGACTCCCTCTTAGCGGTACATTTTAACACCAGTCTTAGCAATTATCTTTCGGACCATAGATCAGAATCTCCCCCACTAATTCGGCGCTCCATCAAAGAGAAAGATGCGAGGCCGTATGCAGTTCTGATCGCTTCTGACACAAGCCTTAACCTGCTCTGGACAAAGTTTGGCACAAATTCTTTTGGGATGCGGCTAATGGCTTAGGTGAGTGATACTCTGGCAAAGAAGCAAATGCATCCCTTCACTCATGTCTGGGGGGCAGATGAATCTAAATGCCTTGCAGAATCCTTCTATGGCGGCGTATTACTTTACACGGCTGATGGAAAGTTCTGACATGCTTCTCTCAGGCAGATACGGCTCACTCATTTCTCCTGTCAAGGGGACGTTGGCCTTCATCCAAAACCGCTTTCGGGTTGTTCCTCGGCCTCCCTGGGAAATCTGAATGTCAACAGTTTGCCTGTCCGGCTGTTCAGCCCTGATTCACTCAGACAGCATGTGTCTGGCTGTCTCAGCATTTGGCTTTCTTCGGAAATCGCTCCCTGGCCAGCTTGTCAAGGCACATTTAATATAGATGGTAACTGTCCACTACAGCGTCTCAGTAGACCAGGCCAGCCTTATATGCTGTGCTGTTAGCTTTGTATCACAGCCATGCGAGTGTTTTGAGGTCTATTGGGCAGTGCTGTCAGAGGGAAAAACTATAGCATATATACAAATGTGACCTAATACTCTTTTTTTTTTTTTTGGCCCATATTTTACTCATATCGGACACTTTAATGGCAATCTGGATGAGCAACCCCCCAACCAACCCCAAATGCCAAGTTGTGCCTATTCCAAATGTAGTACACAACATTGATGTCATATTTTGTCCGACCGTTATGTCATTGATGTAAGACGTGCATCATAATTGTGCCCCAGAAGATCCTGGACGTGGTGTATCTAGATATAAGCAGTGTTGAGTTTTTCTTTCTTTTTTTTCTTAGCTTTGTGACAATGCAGTCGGCTGCACCCAGATCGCGCCGTACATCGCAGAGTCCTTATGCATTGCACTACTGTGTGACATCCATGTTCTTATTCTGTGCATGCAGGTCTATTTAGGTTTCAAAGCCATTCACACAGGAGGCTGATTTTGTATGAACGACCACTCAAAACATAATGACATTTAAAAAAAATCGGAATTGACCATCAAGACCTGCTGGTAAAACTTAAGTCTTAAAGCTATTCCAGTTTTGCTTTAAAACCAATTGGTGGTGCAACTTAAAGTATGGTCTTTAAAGTGACAGTAAGAATGCTTTTAATTTCTCTGCTTTCTTTTTTTAAGGATACTTACACATCAGGCCGCTTTTCCTCTTTCCATATAACATTTTGTGTCAGTTTCATGGGTTAATATATTTAAGGAATGCAATGTGGGTGACATAAAAAATGTTAGTCTTCATTTGCTCTAGCAGTAGTTTAATGTATGCATCATGTAAACATAGCTGAATTCTCCACTAAATGGACCATTAATGAACAGTTAAATAGGTCAAGTTGTGTCAGAGGAGAGTGATGCTAATTTTGTCTGTGCTCAGAAAAACAGATCCGTCTTTTTATCAAAGTCACATCAAGGCACGTGCTTCAATAATAACAATCAAATTATGATTCAATAACATTTGACCCATTTAAAGAATTTCACGCCCCAGTTTGTTTATAGCAGCCGGTAAGCATTTTTATCTATTCAGTCCGACTGCTCAACTTCCAGAAGCTGTTTCCTCAGCGAGCAGGACGAATAGTTTTGAGGAGCAATTGTCCGACGCTGAGCAGCAGTACGTTCATCTGTACAACTCAGAAAGTAGATGAGTTCTGGTCCGGTATGGCGGGTGAACGTTCTACCTTCTGTTCAAAAATGAAGGGAATGTAAGGAAAAGATTTTTCAGCTCATCAATTATTATTTCCTCCTCCTCTAAATTTGTTAATGACTAGTCATCCCTTTATTCCACAATCTCTTGTAAACCACATCTATATATGCCTAAGTGGACGTCCCACAACCCCACAGCTGCTCGTCCACAGTGGACCGGACCATGCTGGGCCCTTAAGTAAGCCATTAGATTGCAACAAATGTTTCCGTTGATTTAATCTCACATCCTTAACAAGCACAGCGTGACAATGAGAAGGAATCATTTCCCCCTAAAAAAAGAAAAGTAATCTTCAACAGAACCAGTTTTTCTTTTGATTTCTTTTTTAAACAATAGGAAATTCTTGAATTTTTTAGTAAGAAGTGTCCAGGCTTTCTCAGGATCTACTGCTTTGTATTCCATAAAGAAAAACTAAGAGTTCCTGAAATCAACAGCTAAAGAAAGGAGGAATAGTATAAAACCCTTACACAGTACTGGATTTCCCTCCTGAATGTCTTCAATCATCTCAACTGTTCATCGACAATTACTCCGAAGGCCCTTTTCCTCAGGAATCTGTTTTGTTTGATATGCTCCATTTTCCCTCTTTTTACATGTCGGTGTTTTGTCTTATTACATTTTATTTTGACACTCTCAATTTTTCTTCCCGAGGGCCATCAGGCTCCGGGAGCAACCTTGACATATTAGGACATTAAATCTGAATCAGCACCTGTCGCCGCTCCGGAGTTCCTCCACGTTTCTGTGTTTCCTGAAGCGCATCAAGGAAAATACAATTTCACCTGCAGTGTCTGTCACTGTCACATCCATTCTGGCAGACGTTTCCATGCCTGCTTTTCTGTGTCTCTGTTGTCCGGATACCCCAACCCTTCTTTACTGCTTGGTATTTTAACAGTTTATGTTGTTTCACTGTTATTTTTTCACATGATTGGCTTCGGCTGAAGTGGATGTCTGAGTGTATTCGGTTCAAACGTTTGTGTCTCAGAATTAAATGTTTATTTAATTGTGTCAGAATGACAGGAAATAGTAATTATCCTCACTAATGCACAGTAGCATCCTATGAGTCTGTTTTTCCAAAGATCTTGACAGCAAAAATTACAAACAGGACTTTCCAATTAGCTCAGCATCGTTATCCTTGCTGTAAATGAACTAGAGTTGCTCTTTTGCCCCCGAGCTGACTCCATATAGCCCCAATTTACCGTTGGTACCCCATACTCCTCCCTTTTCCTTTCATTTTTTTAGTTGCCCTTCTCATTGTTTTACACATGACTGGCTGCAGAATCGGGCCGACAGTGGGCGGTTGCATTTCGGTGAGGTTCCGAAAAAAAAAAAAGAGAAAAATTCCTCTGTTTAAATCAGTAAATTGGTGAAATCTTGCATAAATTTACTGCCTTCTGAGTCTAAATATTGTCTTTAAAGACATGCAGAGATGAAGGGGTCCTGAAACGTTACACTATATGCTTTCTGATTATTTAAAATCAACTATCAATAGAGGTACTGAAATTAAAGTTTGAAGGTCTCTGGGGGATTAAGCTGCTGCACTAATTTTAAAAAAGAACACAGTTTTTAACAGCATCAAACACGGAGCTACAGTTTTATTGTTTAAAGCAATGGGCAGTCTGAACCTGAAAGTCATCAGTGCTTATATTTACATGCATATATTTCTGTGATCGGATTGAAATGTAATCGGATTACATTATCTGAATGTATTGTTATTAATCTCATCAGGACAAAAGTTTACATGCACCAGTTTTCTTTTACATTTAATAAAAAAACATTCAGAATAAAAAAAACAACAACTGAAAATCAACAGGGGAACGAGTTGTACAAACATTCTGAGCTTCTGATTGGTCAGAAATGATGTATTGTCTGACGTTTTAGGTTAGAGATGCTTTGACATGGCTGAATTTGCCTCTGGCTGTATTTTTGTCACCCAAACATTTTATTTCATCCAAAGTTTGGACACTGGTTTTAGGAGTTGAATATCTTTTAATACAACTGTCTGTATTTCCTTTTCTGCTTTTTGGTGGGCTTTAAAGTGAAAGTGTTAGATGAGGTACATCAGGTAATAACACCCAGGAGGTTTAGAAGGCTCCTTTAATCAATATTTCAATTTTAACAATGGAAGACAAGACTACAGCTAAAGGAATGAGGTCAATAGTGGCAACGCATCCAGAATATCAAATCCCATTTTAGTGTTAGCTTTCACACTTTTAGAATATTGTTGCCTTTTAAATTAAAGAAAATGAACATGTAGATCTCGCACATGTAATCAAGTATGTTCTATTCACACAAAGAACATCTACTTACCTGTTTCTCATGTGCAATCAAGTGATGAACATGTAAAACCATGGCAGTCACATGTTTATCATCCCAAATCAATGAAATCAAATACAAAATTCTTAATTTATCCCAAAGGGAGATTAAATAAATAAATAATATATACATCCATATG
Source organism: Orestias chungarensis (assembly GCA_032876305.1). Classification (NCBI taxonomy): domain Eukaryota; kingdom Metazoa; phylum Chordata; class Actinopteri; order Cyprinodontiformes; family Cyprinodontidae; genus Orestias; species Orestias chungarensis. Next base: position 208,970 of record JAVLVB010000588.1, on the reverse strand, counting down.
TTAACAGGCAGTTTTGTCATGTGACCCACATCACTGCACATGGTATATGTGGTTTTTACAAGTGATTGTTTAGTAAGAGAATACCTGTATAGACCACATAAATACCACTCAGTTTTCCTTTCACTATATAATTATGCGCCACTTTGCATCTTTGGTAACATTCATAGAGTGTCAATAATTTTGTAATGCACTGTATATACCATCTTTGATCCTTTTGGCTCAGTAGTTTAAAATCTGGCTGACCCATGAGGATTCCACTCTCCCAATAAAACTACCGTGCACCTGAGCAAACCTGCAAACTCACGCCGAAGCTCTTTTACTCTGTCCACGAGTGAGTTTCCAGAGATAAGCAGCAAAGCTCTCCTCCCCTCTGCTAACACAGCCATCATTCAGTGATCTGACCGCGTCCTCCCGGTGATCCCTGGTTAAACACCACACACCGGCTGTCTAGGAAGATGAAAACACTCGGCGGCTCGCCGCAGAGAAACAGCTCACCCCTGCTAGGCAAGTGTTTTCTGCTGCCGCATCAGAACTCTATGGGAGAGCCGATTGCAGAACGGCTCAACAGGGCTTGGAGTGTGTTTGTGTCTCTTTGTGTATGCGCATATGTCTGTCAGTGGTTGATGTCCCACTGTGTAAAAGAGAAAATCCTCTCATCCTTAACAAGGCTGTGCCAGCTCTTCATTCTCTTTCATCAGGACCTCTTCGTCAATGCCCCCCCCCCCCCCCCCCCCCCCCC
>JAVLVB010000588.1:174895-208131 GCA_032876305.1 Orestias chungarensis | reverse complement strand
CTCATTTTATACCTAATCTGTCTTTTGTGTTTTCATTAGACAAAGTAAAAGCTTTCTACATGATTTCTTGTTTGAAATAATTTATTTATAGTACATAACATATATTTTCTTTTCTTTACATTTTCATGCATAAATATGTTTTGAATGACAATTTCATTTGATGATCTAAGTAAATAATCCATATTTTTGTCTGTAAACCTCAGTCATGCCTGTAGCGGAAGGTTGGCTTATTGCAAAGTAATGTATTTAAAGTCTTATGAAACCTTATGGGCTGTTGTCTCCCTAAACTTGTTCTCTGACTGCTAACATTCACATATCCGTATAGTCTTCTTTTTTTATTTGTGTGTGTGTTATCAATAGACAGCTTAGAATCAACACTTTCAGACTAAGTGAATAACTCAAAATATTCTTGGGGAGACTTTAAAACTCTAAACGTTTTTTGACAGACAAAGACAGTAAGTGGATTTTACTTACATAGGCATTACGCTAAAGCCACATTGAACTATTCGCACTCAAGAGGAATAAAACGAGTCAGTAGAGATAAGATCACGGTTTTGCAAAAACCATAAAACGACAGCAGAAGAACCTATCTGACAACATAAAGTAGGCCTAAAGATGTCAAGAGTCACAACTTTATGCTCATCTCAAGAAATTCATGAACACATAGCACAAAGATTTACTAGACTCCCTTTGCCTTTTTCCCTCTAGTGAAAGACATTGACAACCATTGGGTACAAATGAAGAAACAGGAACAAATTAGGAGCCTTTCCGCAACAATCTGTTGAAATCACTCCAAGAAAATACAATTTAAAATATAAAGGACTCATCCAGGAGGTCTCAAAGATATTCCGAACAACAGCAAAAACACTCCTAACAGGACCCAGTTAAGACTTGGTGTTCCTCATTCCACAGTAAGGAAGAGAATGGGCCAAAATCCACTTTTCTCAATTCAAAAATTATATTTAATATAACATCACTCATATTTGTTGAAGGCAGCGTGATGGATTAGAACTACTGTGAATTTTGAATATCTTATGGAAAATTCCCACCCACCGGTTTATGACCTATGATTGAAATAAAACACAATGAAGGTGTTGTAGTGACTTAGACAAAGTATGGGCTTAACCCCAGTTGAAATGATGTGGCAGGACTTTCTGTACATGCATGATAATGTGGCTAAAGGAAAATATTTCTATATACAGAGTGGGCCAAATGCTTTGCCAGTTATAATAAAGTGCATTTTCCAATTAGTAAAGTAAATCTTAAAATTTAAATGTTTGGTCATTTAGATTTGTGGAAAAAAACGAAATTATTCTGTGAAGAAGTAAATACCGTATTGTATTTCCTACGGGGACTGAAACAATTTATATCAATATATGAATTTACTGTGCTTGAGAAAGGCAGTTTAACCATTTATTTCCCCTTTGTGGCTGCAACCGAGTCCGACTGCGGAAACTCTACAGCAGCTAGCTATCAATCTGGCATGCACACAGCGCTCGACAACCGCTTTTAAAGCTGCCAGATTTGAGGATTGGTCAGTACCTTATAGCTAGCCAGGGGCCATTTTTGCGTCACTGGGGCAATCACAGTTTGACCAGCCGTCCCTGATTTGTCACCGCGATCAGTCTGCAGAAAATAAAGCGGTAATATGGTGAATGGAGAGCTGATATGGGTTAGCCTTTAGGGCAGCTTGAGAGAACAAGTGGGTCAAGTCTTTTACTGGTCTTTTGTAGATATGTCACTCCAAAGGAGTTTCATGGCGGTGCAGCTGTTAGATGGAACTGTTTGAGGAGAAATAAACAGAAAAAGAATGAACCATGAAACATTGCCAATTTTCTTTATGACTCAACAGTTTTTGCAGCCAAACTAAAGTCAGCACTTTAAACATATAATTAATTATGGCATTGGGAAAGCACAGGTACAGTCAGTTATTGTGCGTATGAATGTTTTATTAGTTTTTGGGGATTTTCCATAATTTGCTTGCTGTTTATTTGTAAGTGTAGGCTGATTAGACTCAAAAATGCAAATATGTTACAGAGAAAACCAGTAGGTTAAAAATGTTGGTGACTTTGACAAGTCAAGGTCTGTTCTGATTAGAAAATATTTGCGTCGCCTGGCATTTTCTATTTGCGTGTTCTTTGTAACTCATTTGACTGACTTTTTTTCCAGAACATCAGAGACATCCTGGACCTTAAAAAGGAGAATGTTGGGTTTTGCAACCTTTCATTTTTTACACTTCAACAAACTGGACTCGGTTATAAAATGATTTAATCAAGCGTTAATGATTTCAAAAATTGTATTAGAGCAGTCTGCAACCATTATAGCCTCTTTTTAAGCTGAGTAAAACAAAACAAAAAACCTTGTTCGGAGCCAAAAATGTTACGTTTCATTCCCTTCCCAGGCGAGTTTTAACGAATGAGGAACGTGGATGTTGTAGTTTTTATATGCATATTTAAAAACCTCTTTTTATCATCTCAGCCACAGATATTAAAGGCCATTGAGGAACATCCAAAGACCCACAGGTTGCAGATCTTTGTTCTCAAGCCTTCAAGAATCCAATGCAAGAGTCCTAGAAACTTATTGAATCTTTAAATTCTCTTAGACTGAGACACTTGGTCAGAAGTTACTAAGCAAAGGAAAAAATGCTGGTTAAAATCTGCACTTTTTTTTTGCAAAAGGCCTATCTGTACAACTCAAATATGTTTTTTTGTTTTGTTGTGGGATTAAACATGAGGCTTAAAGCTGAAAAACAATCAAATAACATGTCAAGAATGGGAGTGTTGGCTGTGGCTGTTTTACTGCCAGGGTTTGTGGTGCATTGCAAGAGATCAAAAGATTAAGAAGAAATACTGCCTTCAAATTATAAAGCTTTACAATTTGTAATCCCATGCATAGCCCTTGTAAAACAAAATAACAGGAAATGAGCCAAACTTAGTTGAATTTAACCAATTGTGACAAGAAACCACAATATAAGGTGAATGAGGTCCATGATGAACAAATGTAAAATGCTCAATAAAACTGCCTATTAACTTTCACCCTTTTTTTCATTTTTTAAGGTCTACTGATTATGGGACAACCTACACCAAACTCAACCTGATGCCGGGGACACCTATTGTGGTGACAAGTTTCTATATCTGTCCGACTAACAAGAAAAAGGTAAGGGAATTACTGTTTTTTTGAGAGTCTACTTCACACTTGCTGTTTTTGGCAATGTTGTGTTTGTTGTTGGGGTTCGCCGCTCATCTTTGCTGACTGCAGTATTTTCCACTTGCAGTGTTTTACATCATTGGCACCTGAAAACACTTAATACTAGTGCTTTATTCAATATAAGCAATTCACTCTTTCTTTGGTGGTTTCATGAATTCAGTTGAAACTTCAATGTAAAATCACACAAACTGTAGTAAGCAGATTAGTAAGTATTGGAACTAACCAAAGATATCAATCTTTAGGTTGTGGCTAGTTGATCGCCTGTGAAACACCTTCTTAAATTAATGAAAAGAGCCTTTAACAATTATGTCATACAAAAGATATAAGAAACATAGTAAAGGCATATTTATTCATAAAGACTATGTATTAATGTACAGGTATTTGACATTGGTACTCTCCTTGATATTGAAGTCAACTCTTTGCTCTTTGTTTCCTGGCCCAAATACTGTTTGGCCACACACACACACACACACCCCGGCCGTCACAACACTCATTGCACTTTCTTTGTGAACTTAAACATTTAGATACATTACTTAAAGCTTGTGTGCAGCTGGACTGCCAACCGTGCAGACCGGTCTAGTAGTTGGACGTTATCGCGTGGATCCAGAGTTCTCGCGATCGATGAAGAGATTTCTGAGAGATTCGATTCTGTTTCGTTTTGCTGTAAGTCTCCACCTTATATGTGTCTGTGAGGAATCTCCCATATTATCCACCCAAACCCACAAACACACCTGAAGGTCGTTGACCAGACAGTGTGACAGTATTTAATTGCATGTGAATAAAGTCATCCTAATTCCCCTGAGGGAGAGCGAAGAGACCAGGGAAGAAGAGTGAGTGGCAGTAAGAGTGTGTGTTGTGACAGTAAGATGTCAGAGGAGAAGTGCTTCTTAAACACACCCCCGGGCCTGTCAGGAGGCGACTGATGGAAGTTCAGGTTCGGCGCTGCATGCTGAATGTAGGCGAGTGTGAAGAAAAGACTTGAAGTTAAACAGGGCAGTTTAGAGGCAGATCATCAGCTGCTTGAGTCACTTGCTATCCAGTGGTTTTCCTTGTTGTTTTTCCTACCTTAAAATGTTCTGACACTCGCAATGGAGATTGCCATTGCTTAGTAGACTTTGATCAATAGGGCTAATCACCTAAGAAAAAGGCAGACAAGCAGGGATGTAAGCTCTGACCAGGGATTACACAAAGTGTAAAAGGATCTCATAGAAAAGGTGTGAGGAGCTTCAGATAATCAATAGGACTTGAGGCAATTAGAACGAGGTGACGATTCAGACAGAGACAGCGTCAGCTTCTGCATTATCTTGTTTCTTTGAGGGTTCCATTAAAGATCCACTCAAGATTCTCTGCAGGGAAAGACTCCAGAGAATCTGTGACGCTTTTCAGCAGCAATAAATTGTTGAGCTTTAGCACTCTCCATGAGCATTCCACTTTAGAGCCCTGTTTACATAGCATCTTCTGGTGGAAATGGAAAGGTTTTGTTACGTTTGTCTGATTTGATTTACACAAAAAAACAGCGAATGTTTCCTCTCACAATGACACACTTTGAAAAGAGATCCAGGGTGTAATGATTCAAATACGCGCCAATTTCTCAAGTAGTGTAAACAGAAAAAAAAGTTAGCTGTTTTTTTTTTTCTTGTTGTGAATCCCTGAAACATGTTTAGTATGGCAACATAACAAATGCCTATAAATATAAAAACCACAAAATGCGAAAATCTGTGGTTTTTCTTATGGTGTCGTTGTCGTCTGGTTGCTCATAGACTGGATTCTGCTGCAAGTAGTCTTTGTACAAATATGCATATTTCAACTGGGATGATTCCCAGTTAATATTCTCTTTGTTTGTTTTGTTTTCTTTAATTCAGAGTCACATCGCCAGACTGTTTAACCTTCTTGTCCTTACATAGAAAGACTACTCTCTGCCATCCAGAACGATAATTAGTTGTGAAGTTTTTGCACAAATAAACATGAGTAAAAAAAAAAAAACATAGCACCCTCTAGTGGCTGAGTGAAATTCTAGAATTCAGTAAGTCGTAATGTAAACAGAATCGATGTTTCTCCGGAAGATTGAAGTGTTTGCCCGAGTCTATTTTCCTGTTGTTAAATGTTTAACACTTGATCTAAACAAAGGTCCATGAAGTTCAAGTTAAGCTAACAAAGGTACTATTTGGTAGTACTTCTGTAGATCTTTGACAGTCATCACTAGGGAAGTTTTAGGAAAAGTTTCTTCTATCACTTTTTATCCTTTCAGAAGGATTTTTAATATGAATTCCTCATTAATTTGAAGTATGACAGTTTTTTCTCTTTGTCTATCCTACTTAATGCTTAGTTAACACCCAATATTGGCTTATAAATTTATACAGATTAATTAACATCATAACTACAAACCATTTATTAGCCATCAACAGTGGTACTGATAGTACTTGTGTACATTTTTTTAAAACAGGGAAGTGCTCCTTTTCAAATAGCGTTTTACCGTAACTTCCTTTCAGAAATCCATACCATGGAAAGAAAAACATGTTCAAATCAGCTGCATTGGTTAAACTAATTTGGCTTGTTCACTTTGGATGTTCTTTGTAGTAGATCCACTGCTTCTATCTCACCCCATCGCTAGCCTCTATTTCGATTCCATCCTTCTCCCTTCTTTTCAGTATCAGTACCACTGTAACAATTATACCCAAAAGAAAATCTCTATTGCAGCCAACAGCAAAGATTAAAAAATAAACAAAACAGACACAAGCTTAGAGAAATTGGAAAAAAAAAGGTTAGGAATAGAGCAAAGTTTGTGAACCTAAGTCAAGAAGGTCCATATTCTGATAAAAAAAATCAACAGGATGGTACAAGAAAGAATCTGATTTAAAGTTGTCAGTACAAAAATAAATGCAAGTGTATATTAATTGCAGAGAGTCTCCCAAAGAGACCAACAGTAGGTGTATGAGGGAGAGCTAAACTCAGGGCTTCTCTTTAGATAGGGGAGGCTATTTAATGTTCATGGCGTTATGGATCTGAGGTAAGAGTTTGAAGGTACACACACAACATCGATTGTGTCCCAAGGCAGTTTAATCTTTCAACCTCTGTCCCTCGGTTTATTGCCAAACTACCTAATAGACACGCTTACACTACAGAATTTGTTCCAGTTCATTTACAACACTTTCAGCCAAGCATCTCATCCTATCAGTCTGAGGGGTTCTGAATGTGTCAGCTTCACAGATATGCATGAGTTATATGGTAACTCAATCCAGTTAATATTAGGTAAAAAGATTCTTAACATTGTACTTACAGTTACAGTGTTATGAACAAATAATTTACCTTTTCACCATTACTTTGTCATCTTTGAGATCGTTAAATACATTATCTCAGTCACACCCATGCCAAACCTGTAGAACAGGGAAAAATACATGGGTCACATGGTAAAGCTTTCCAGGTGTTGTCCGGATACATACTCCAAAAGACTATTGACTCATCAAAGACTTTACAAAAAAACACAAAGAAACGTCTAAAACACTAAATGACTTATGTGTCCGTCCAATTTTCAACAATCTTTAAAATTTTACAAAATTTTTTTTTTGTTTTGGTTCTATCAACTTATTCAACAAATATATCTCCGGTTTTTATGCCTTGCTACTTTTTCAGAAAAGCTAAAACTTTTTTCAAGCAGATGTAAAACATTCCTTTCAAAAGTAAGGAAGTTATTATTTAAGAGGTAACTGTTTCCCTCAACCATTTCTGACTTGTTACCTCAAAACGTGCATAAAAAAGACGCTAATTTAATCAAAAGAAGATCATTTAATGAAACTTGGGGGATATTGTCACGATATTGCCAGGTCTTGGTTGTGGCCTCTTCTTCTTACACAACCCGGTGGCTTTGGTATTTTTTTTCTCCGCATAATCAATGAAGTTATCATTTTAAAAACTACAATTGCTTTTGGTCATGTCATTATCATCATCATCATCATCATCATACAGTAAATATTAAAACGCTTACTCGATGATTTTTTGTTCTACATTTTAAATATTCCAAAGAAGATTTAGCTTGGAATGCTAACATACCAATCCAAAGCAAAGATCCAAGAACACAATTCATATTCCATAATGCTTATTGGCTGTACCACAAAGACGACAAAAAAGGAAGGCTGTAGATTGGCAAATACAAGCCTTTTAATTGGAGGTATGAAGTATTTGCACAGGTTACCTTCATTCATGCGTGATTGTCATTGTCAACCCTGGGGAAAACCTGGGGGTCAACTGTACTTCACTGTCATGTTGAAATTACTTTGACAGTCAGAAGAAGGAAGACCAAAAAGCCAAGATTTCAGATCTGCTTATCGCCACATTATTTTTGTTTTATTGTGCAAATCAATATTACTCAATATTGTTGCCTCTTTTTCTGTTCTCCTTTTTTTACTGTAGCAAAATTACTTAAAAGAAGATCTGTGTCTGTGGTCAAATCACCTAGGACACCCAAGATGAGAGTACAAATTAAAACAATCCGTAAGCCCCCGGCGTATTCTGATGTTGATTTCTTGGTCCATTAACGGCTTAGCCGAGGTTGATCCCTGCTGAGATATTGTGCCTCCTGATGTCTAAGTGTACTTTTATAGACAGCCCGAAAAACACACACAGAAAGCGTCTTTGAGAGACTTTAGCTGGTGGGCAAATTTTAAGGACACAATCTTCCCATGGATGTAAAACGTGATGGCAGCCCAGCAATGGTGTACAGTTACCTTACAGCTTTATCCTGGACAGTTCCCTTTCCCTGCTTTAGACTAATGAAGCTAAATAAACTAAGAGTTCACTATATCCTCATCAGTTAAAACCGGCTTTACAGTATTAAGCATCAAATAAGTACTTCACTGGTGTTAGAACAATGTTTGTTCTGCTTTTAAATAGTGAATCACTTTAATTTGACAGTGCCTAATGAGTACGGAAGGCTCTCAAGTGGTCGCGGCTGTCATTCCTGCCTGGCTGTTTAGGCCAATTAGTCACAGTGGTGTGTTGGATGCAGTGGAGTGTGCAACGAAATGTGATGGCATGCTGGTCAGTAATGGATAGTTCAGAGGAACCCAGGACTTTTTCACCTCATTTGCGTTACAACCAGTTTTATTTTTATTTTGACTAAGCTGAGTGATAAATGAATTGAATTAATGTGTTAAAACTTGATATAATTTTATCAGTGTCAAGCCTTTTAAAATGGAATTAATGGAATGATTGGATATGCTATGGGTCGGCTGGTGTTGGCAAAGAAGAAAATTCTGAAGTTATTTTTACTTATTTTGGTGCTGAATCGCTGGAACCCCAATAGCAGAAACTTTAAAGAAGGAAACTTGCGTGTTACTGCCATGACAGTTCCTGATGTGTGTATAAATATAAAATATGAAATCATAAACACTTTTTGACAAGATTTTCACTGATTTCATATATTGGTGGATGGTTGTGGCCCCAAATACCCATGAATAATGTGGTTCTACTGCATCGTTACTATTACTGAAAATACTTAAATTGAAACAGGGAAGATTGAAACTGTGACACATCAACCCAAAACTTGGGTCCAAGTTAGTTAATGAGCAAATTTAGCTTATTATTCCCATATTCCAGTAGGTTAGGTTGGATAATGGCTATTGTATTTTAAATCTCATATGGTATCTCATTTGGTACCCTTTAGTATGACTTATGATGGTATACCAAACAAGCTGACATCTGACATACTATAACCGTTAAATGTATTAGAGGAAATTAGGATGCATGGATTTCACATTTCTGTATATATTATAAAGTGTAAGGTTGTTGGTAAAAAGCTCAGAGATGGAAAAACGTGTCTGTCTTTAAAAATAAAAGTCAGACACTTTTAAATTGCCTTTATTCACCTGCTGAGATGAAAGGTAAGAAACAGAGAAGACCAAAGATGCTGAGATGACTAAGCCCAGATATAAGGAGAAAAAAATAAGTTTGAAAAGCAGGAACAATAGAGAAAACAGTAATAGACTGAATGATACTGCAAAGTGACATTACTTCAGTGGCTGGCAGTTCAAAGAGCTTCAAAGATATTCAGATGTGAAGAGATTGCGTGCAGAAGACATTTCTGTGATGCTGAACAATTTCCGTAATCTCAGGCAAGTCTATTCAATTCTTTCTTTTGACTGATGTATGAGCCGTTCTCTGCTTCTCTCGCCCTGGTCTTTCCAAGGCTGTCATAGGTCTATAGATAGCCTACATACATATTCATCAGTAGTGAACCGGGGCTCAGTGACCAAGGCCCCATCTGTTCCACTCGTCTTGTATGGAATTCCAGAAAATGTAAAAGGCGGAAGAAAACTGACAGATCCAGTATGTTAAAACACAAGACATGTTTTAAGTTGTAGTTGTAACATGTCTTCTCACCATTAATCAAACCTAAGGCTGTCTTAACACTTTAGGATTTGATGCTCAATTCAGATTTTCTTTCTGTGAAAACTATTCTACTGATTCACTGTGAGAGCCATCGATGCTCCGTTTACGAAAGCAACAAGCCACGCCTGAGTCTGTGTTGAGATTTTCTTGTCTTTGAGCGATGTGAGATGAAGGTATTGTAGAAAGATCACAGAAAGATGAAGGAAAATGTACAAAAAGGAAAACGAAAGTCTCTTTGTTTCAGTCATTTAAGTCCAGATTTACCAAGTCTGGCTTCTCCTGCTCCAGAATTATGACGCATGTTTTTAACGTGAATGACAAAGAAGTCCAAAAGAGTATAGAGATGAGCGTTTACATGACAGACACTTAGAAAATTAATACGTACCTATTGCAATTAGGACCACCTATGGAAGTGACACAATTTCAATTATTTTGTTAAAATATCAGAGTTCACCAATTCCGATGTAGGACCGCATTTGTCCGCTGTGTAAACGTAGCCTGAGACAGTTTTTACTTGACTGTGTCTCAGGCACATTAAGGAACATTTGATATTTAAAGTAATGATATAGGCAATCATATGGGTTTTTAAAAGGAGTTCTCTAGTTTTCCTCTTTACTACCAGAGTTCCACAGTATTCCCTTTCCCCCCCAGATGCCTGAGGTGGCAACATGTTGGAGTAGCTCTCCTACATGTTATGTTGTTTTCTTTCTAAATACTTGATCCCTCAATTTCTGGCAGAATAATCATCCTTTTTTTTGGACAAATATTCTGTCTAGTTCTGGTTATTGTTCCGCTGGATACATTTTTGCTGGTATTGTTTTGCTTCTGGACATTAGCTGATAAACATTACAAAAGCTCAGGTAATACCTTAACCGCATGCACAAATCCCTGATGAATTAAAAGTAAGGCATTGTTAGTTGGAGCCAAGAGGACAGAGAGAGGAAGGAGATTCAAACTATCTGTGCCATTTATTATCAATGCGAGATGGCTAGCTGTCAAGTTTGATCCCGTGGATACTCTGGAGATTCCCATGCAAAGAAGCGTCATTTATAAAATGAAAAACAGTACGGACAACTCTGGCATCCTTTGTATCAGACTTTTATGCATCAAATTACTGATTTCAATCCCTCTTCAGATCTGCAGTAATACTGGATGCTATCAGAGATAATCCATTCCCATCACCGTCACTATCTACATTACAACAAGTCTTTCAAAACCCTTATGAGATGCGACAACATTTCATTTCCCTGTGGTATAAACAGTATTGCTATTTTTATCCTACTTTTAATAGTTTGTTTTACATTTAGCTTCGTAGAACTTTTACTAAGTTAGTTCCCTCTTCTCTTGGAAATTGAACCACATTTGTTGGAACAAGGTGAAACCCGTCCTAATTCTGTGAGGCAGAACTGAGCTGAACGGGGAAGGAAATCAAATAGTCTGTTAAGTCTGGCAATCTGACATGCTAAAACATCTGTTTTATACAAAAAAAAGCGCTCTTTTTCATCATTGTTTCCCCGAGGCCCTGTCATAAGTGGTCCGTCTTTTATCCACTGCCCAAACATTGATCTGAGAGGCGAGCTAGGCTTGATAAACTGACAAACATGTGTGGTGCGCTCAGGAACGAGGTTAGCCCTTAGAAGCTCATGCTAATACTAGCTTGGGGGTTACTGACTTTGAATCTCTGCCCAGTTGTTGGGTCCACCCACACTGCTAAACAGAAGCTGCGTATGATTGCCTCATGGATGCTTTCTCTCTATTGTGTTTGACAGTGGGCAGGTAGAGGGATAGAGAGAGGTGAGATTCACCATATTGGATGATTAAAACCGTGGGCCCAGGTTATGGTGGTGATAGATTTACTTTTATGGTACACCAGATGTGTTCCTTTTGTCGCTCTTCTTTCCCTCTACAGTCATCAGTGTACAGTTAATGGTGCTTAGACCAAAGAAAGACAAATCCTCCTATCTTATTGAGACTATTGTATGTAAAAGCCTAGTACATTAAACAAATGTTAACACTGTTTGAGCTTGTTCAGATTTCTTCACTTTAATGCCCCAAGCCTCAAACGTTGTGTGAATACTTTATTGATCCACATTTCGGTTCGACTTTTCTTCCAGCGTCACCTCAGTCAGTAAAGGTCCATTTTAAAATCTGTTTTCATTTAGATCTTGTTCACAGATTACCACAAAGGGGTTTAGTGGTGGAGTTCTTTTTAACACGTGATTAGTCTTTGGTCTAAAATGTTGCACTATCGTGACCTCATTTACATCTGCTTCAGCCTGTTGCAGCTTCCAGGAAGTTCCTTTTATTTTCAGAATAAAACTATCCATAAACTCCGAGCAGCTTACCAGTTTGTGCTGCAGAAAAGCACAAACTGAATTTTTTTTGCTGAAATTGTTTTTTTTCCCTTAATATAGGAAGGAAATGCCATTGGGGTCAATACAAATGCACACCACACTTGCATGTACCCTTCGCCTTCTACTTCTACTACAAACGTTCAACGGTGTCAAACAGATGTTAATAAAGGTAGAAAGATAAGGGACTTTACAATATAACAGGAAAATATTAACAACCGTCGCCTTCTGTAAAGAAAGAGCTTAATGTTCCAGGTTAATCCAGCTCTACTGTTATCTAAACTGGCTTTTACCCTCTCCACATTGTCTAATTTTACGTTGCTGCAGCTCCCAGTAGAACACTATCTATCTTATTGCCACAGTCTATTCAGATGACAGCATAGCATTAGCTGTGATCATCTTTAACCTGGTATCGAGCGCAGCCATCGACCCGTGCGCCGTGTTCGGCTGGACCCCTCGCGTTTGTCCTCGCTTGCCACAGAGAGGGCCCACAGGGATCAGCGTTGCCGTTCTCACACTAAGCCTAAATGGATTGACTTGACCTCGATCCACCGATTGCGATCAATAGGCAGGGGGGACAGATTTACCGATTTACACTGCTATCCGCTGGCCCGCCCTGAAGGAAGCCTCAGCTCTGAATTATTTTTCCAGCCAGCTTTTGTGTGCTTGTGTGTGCTTGTCCCTGAATTTTAGACAGGTGTATTTTCTGTTGTTTTTTTCTTCACTTCAAGGTTTAATTGGACTTGGTTAATATTTCAATGTAGCTGGAAGAAGACAGAAAACAGGAGTGAGAGATAGAGAAAAAAAGAGATGGGTTGTTTTTCTGCAACAGTGAGTCATGACAGTTATAACTGGCTTATTCTTTACAAAACACCTGAATAAGCATTTACTCAAAGTAAAGATTTTTGTTTCAGTTTTGAAGTGGCTCAGCTGTTTGAGGATGAGACAGATGAGTCTGCCTTTAAATACTACACAATGCCTTATCCTAATTACAGCAAATTGCATTCACTTCCATTTATTGTTGACGTCTCCTGTTTGGTCTGTGCTTGCAGAAAAGCTGCTATGTGAAATTACATCAGCTGTAACACCACCAAGGCAGATATTGATTTGACAGAAACACTAGTAGGGGATGTGTTGTATAGTGCATGCACACGTTATTCGGATTCATTTTTCAATCTGTTTTTCCTGTAATTTATCGCAACTTAGAAACTCTTCTCCCTTTCTGATGTCAACCTGTCTTTGATTTCTTATGTTATTTTTTTTCTGAGTCAGCTTCGCATGAACATTTTTGACTTCGTGACCGACCCTCTTTCGGCATTTTTTTTGCTTCCTGATACAGTTACAGTAAAAAAAAGTTTCGGCGGTAGTATTTTGCCTGAAGAAAGACTCCATACTCCCAAAAGGACCAGCGCTTATAGTCGTAAAATCTTGATCTCCCGGTCGCCTGCAGTTAGATAGAAGTAAATTTCTGTTTCCAGTGTTTGTGTGAAGGATGAATAGCGTTGAGGTGATGAATCTAATTGTGGTGAAACAATGTCACACGATGATGTTGAAACTAAGAAACAAGGGCACGTGGCGTATGCCAAAAAGCAGTCTGGACATTTTTTCTTGTTTTGTTTGTCAGGGTTCCTGCCACCCTCCTCAAAGTTGCTTTCTGTCGGTTAACGCTATACAGACCCCCTCAGGCCATGACAGAGGCGTCATCAACGAGCTGTAAGGCAACAAATAATCTCAAAAGTTATGAAAATATTTTAGAAAGGTTGAAAAAGTTACTTAGTGTTGCATTAAAAGTCAGCCTCATACATGGATCATTTAAATTAAAGTAATTTGTGTATCCATTTTCTGTTTTTTGCAAAACCTACAGTAGAAAATGTGTTTAGAAATGAAAAAGAAAAGCATTTCTTTCTTTATTTAATGCAACATTTCATTTTTAGGAAAAATGAAATCAAAATAGCAGCTGGTTACCAACTTATTAAAGAAACATTTAATTAAAAAAATATATATATTAGCCCTGGTCTAGCTTTATAAGCTTTATTGTTTGTGGAAAAACTAGAATGCACACATCACTTTAGAAAAAGCTGTTTATATATATATACTTATTTATTTCTTAATTTTATTTTTGTATATCATTAAGCGTCAGAGTGGATATCCAGGGCCACAGGCTGCTAGGTTGCTCCATACTAGACAAACGCTACCGTGCTTTCACTGTTTTGATGTCTTACTGATAATTTGAGGCACAAACTCTTTCAGCGGGGTTGTAGTTAATCGTTTGTGGACAAATCCAATTAAAAAAAAGCTGATTTTCCCTTGTAGCAGGTGTAGAACTGCGGTTCCACATGCTAAGAAATTCAGCTTCCATTCATATTCAGCAAATGAGAATATGTGTTCCGATGAGGCTCATTTGTCAGATTTAAAGTAACGGGCAAACTTTTCACTAAGCCCACATTTACGTAATAAGAAAGATCTTGTTTGCTCTGATATATTATTCTAATCCTTAGTGTCATGTTTTCATCAGCTCTTTGTGGTTAATTATCTAAATTAACTAAAAATAAAGTTTTAAAACACATCAATCTCTATGTGACTAATTTCTATAATGTGTTCCACTTTATTCACTGAGTTAATGATATAATTGCATTTCTCTACGATCTTCTAATTTTCCAAATATGACTGTATATTTATTTATTTTTGTAGATTTCAATACATTTAAAGGAGTGTGTTTAAAACAATAAAAAAATCACACACACTAAATTACTATATACTGTTAATTTCTAAAAGATTAATTTTGCATTTGCCCATTTTTATACGAGGTGAGCATCTCTGATTGGACTCTTGATGTCGTTATGAGTCTTCAGGCGTTCCAACTCACTATTTCTAGAATCAGTTCGGGGTTTGTGTTGCTTCTTATGCGTGAAACTGGATTTTTGTCTTCCTTTGTTGCCTCGGCTGGCGTCCTCTTCCCCCCAGAGGTGCATCTGATCTGTCGCTCCTCACTGTTATTGAATGAAGACGCTCCTTTTCTCTATCCACCATCCGTCAAAGTGTTTCTCCCAAAACTCATTTTCAGTCCTTAAATTGTGTTCTGTGCTTTCCTCTGTTCACTCAACTTCCATATTATCCCCAAAAATAAAGTTTTATGACATGTGCCTGTTAGATGGTTTTGAACTGAAAGACTTCTGAAACAACATGTTATCAACAAGTAGGTTGGATTAAACTTTAAAATCCAGGGGATTATACTGAATAAACCTTACTTGTACCATATGATGCAAAAATGTAGATTTCAGATATGACTGGGGGACATGGCTTAAAACGAAATCTCAGATATATATTTTTTATATCAAATCAGATTTCACATCTTAAGATTTTTTTTTTCAGTTTGTTTCCTTAAAAAAAGAAGGAAAGAAAATTTCAAAAACTTTTAGTTAATCGAGATTCAAATTCTACACGGCAAAAAACATTCTTGTAGAACAAGATGGTCAGCCTTGGTGGTTTGACATAACTCTGAACTATGAAAAGCCAAGAAGTTAATTGCTGAAAAAAAAGAACTATCCAGATTTCATTAAATTCATTAAATTCTGTTATCGCCCAGCTTAAATTTCAAAGGAATCAATGTATTAAATTGCTTGCAACATCATGTGTCTGTATGCCTGTATTGGGAGCAAAAACAGGTGGAGGAGGGGCAGTGCTGAGATGCTTTATTCCATCCTGCTTCAACATATAATTGAATCCTACCTATGTGTGGTTCAACATTTGCAGATTCACATATTCAGTGGAATATGATTCCACGTTATTCACAGAAAATCAACCCCTTCGGTACTTTATGTATATAGTACATACAGAGTACTCCAGAACCCGAAATACTTAAGGGAAACTCTTCTCGACATTATCTCAATTGGCTAACATAGGTTTTACTTTAGCGCAATACTGCTCCCTATGTGTCTGGCATGTTTATAACACCACTTAGTGGTGTAGGTGTGCGTCTTCACGTGGGTGAAACCTTTGGTGAAAACGATTACGTGTGTGCGATTACCTTTGATCAAACTATGTGACGAAACAATTTATATCTAGAAATACCCGT
Organism: Orestias chungarensis; assembly: GCA_032876305.1. NCBI lineage: Eukaryota > Metazoa > Chordata > Actinopteri > Cyprinodontiformes > Cyprinodontidae > Orestias > Orestias chungarensis. The sequence goes on along the minus strand of JAVLVB010000588.1, from coordinate 192,114 downwards.
GTAAACAAAGCCTGACTCAAGCAAGCTGGACAAATAGACTAATGGACTAACAACAATTAGACGAAAACTGCAAGCAGAAGAAACTGGAACACCGACAGATCATGACTGTTTTCTGGTGCTCGAAATAGATATTTTTTCTATTCTCGGGTTGCTATGACAGCCACATTATGTCAGTAACTCTGGCATAATTTAATTAAAAAGGACTTGAAATAGCACTGAGATAAGAATTGTAGTCTTTATTAAATGGTTACTTTTTGAAACATGTGTATCCGGTGGCGGGTAATAGACGCACCCCGTTTCCCATGCTATCTCCCTCATTCCTTCCCATATTATTATCTTTGTCACCATATCTCGGCCCTGTTTAATGTTGCACGGCCATTTCATCTCCCTACATCAGAAATTCTGTCTGTTCTGCACTAACACCATAAACATTAACCCTCCTACTTTTTTTGGTGTTTCTTCTCTCATTCTTTATTCCACAGCATGCTCACCTCCTTATCCACCTCATTCCCTCCCATTCGCTGACAAGTGCAGGAGACCAGACGCCTGAAATTGATTGAGACTGACTCTAATCTATGAACTCATATGTGTGTGAGCAAACAATAAGATAATACATATGTTGGATATGATTGACTGAGAAAAGTTGCAGAAGGGAAGGTGGATTCATGCTTGGGGGAAGTTGGTTTAAACCGCCCGGTGTGTGCTGATCCTCAGCGTTTGTGTAAGCGAGTCTGCAGTGGATGCTGACTTTTACTGTGAGGGAGCTTATACGGTGATGAAGTGATAAATAGCATATGAATAAAAGAGTAGAAGAAAGACGGAGTTGCACGGCCAGGGTAATGATGCGTGCTGCTGCCGTAAATCTGTGTGATTCAAGGCGAGAATTACGGCGAGCACTTCGGTTCCGACTTCGCCTTGGCAAAGAACTCACCGATAAACCCACCCAAGAAGATCTGAGAGGTGGGTTAACACGCTTAATTCAATCCCTCCACCCCAGGGATATAAAACTATATTACATATCTTAGTTGTAGCATAAAAGAAGATTCATGTTTCATGGTAGAAAAAGCTGTGTCCTAAGATCTGACTCTGGTTTTAGTCTTTCAACACAACACTTCTCAAATTTTGGTTTCTTTTTCGATTTTTAACTGTGTTTATAATTGATCCTAAATTTAAACATTTAAAAGCTTTAGCAAGGAATTGTTTTTTTGACTTTAAAACAACAACAAAAAAATATATATATATATATCCATATTCCTAATATGTATATTCCTTAACTCTGTATACCAGTTTAGAATTATTTTTTCTATGTGTGTTTAGTTCCACTTAAAGTCTATGGATTTGCAGAAAAGCTTCACAGTGTCCTAATAATTTGGATTATTCGCTCATTGAACTGTTTTAACCAATTCTACATTGGAGATTTGGACCTTTTTCCCAGAAGTTCTTGACCTTCACCAGCCAAGCTCTCCTTAATGATCATTAGATGTCGCCTTATTAAGTGCCAAGATGATCGTCTCTCTGTCTGCACTGGAATTATTTAGATTGTTAACTTGAATTACAGGAATACTAGTCCAGACAAAGCAACACCAAGAGGAGCTAAGACAAATCTGTGGTAGTTTGAGGGTTAAAAGATAATTTAGACGAGAGAACCGTAGCCAATAGTATTCTGCGTGCTGCAGTATTTGCCGATGTTCACTTTTTGTGCTTGAAGTTTTTGTTCTGTGCTCTTTATGGTAGACATGCGATTGTGATGACAAACTTGTTTTTTTGTTTTTTTTAAACAAACACATGATAATACTAAGAAATTAAAAGTGGCAAATATCTAATAAAAAACATAATACAGACAGAAAAAAGTCTCCGCGGTCAGAGATGTTAAAAAATATATTGATGAATGATAAGACATTCACAGTGAAGATGAAAATGCGTGGAAGGTAGTGTCAGCCCTCTTGCCAGAGAGAGCTATTTTTCAGAAATCATCAAAAACGGCAGAAACAACTCTCGTGTCCTGTTTGCTACAGTAAGCAGATTAACGAACCTTCCAGTCTCGATCCACTTGGAACTGATTTCTACATCTAAATGTCAGGAGTTTGCAGTATTCTTTGATGACAAAGTTCAAGGCATTAAAACTGCAATTGTTTCCACGACAGACATAGCTCCCCTTCCCCCAGTTAGACATATGGAGCTGACACAGTTCACACCTGTCTCCGATAAAACAGTTGAAGTGATCATCTGTAGCCTGAGTCCATCTACTTGCTGCCTGGATGAGTTACACACATACCTAAAGTCTGTGCTGAGCAGTTTGCTGCCACAACTTGCTCAGTTAGTCAATGTCTCACTTCAGACTGGAATATTCCCAAAGGCCTTTAAAACTGCTGTTATTAAGCCTCTCCTAAAGAAGAGCAGTCTGGATGCCACAATACTGAACAACTACCGGCCCATATCAAACCTGCTATTCTTAGGAAAAGTGCTGGAAAAAGTTGTATACCAACAGCTGAGTGACTCTCTCCTGTCTAACAACGTGTTTGGTGCTTTCCAGTCAGGCTTTAGGCCCCACCACAGCACTGAGACAGCTCTGATCAAGGTGACAAACGACATCCGCCTGAACTCAGATGCACGCAAAGTCTCTGTCCTAGTTCTGCTGGACCTGACCGCCGCGTTTGATACAGTTGACCATGTGATTTTATCACAGAGGTTAAAAGACTGGGTGGGAATCACTGGTGTCACAGGTGTTAATTTGTTCAAATTGGGAACTGCATCTCCGACCGAATGGGTGTGACATGTGGGGTTCCCCAGAGGTCGATCCTGGGACCTCTTTTATTCAATCTGTACATGCTTCCATTGGGCCAGCTAATACGCAGACATGATGTGTCCTACCACAACTATGCTGATGACACTCAGATTTACGTGTCGCTGACAGCAGGAGAACATGGGCCTGTTGATTTATTGAGTCACTGTATTGAACAGATCAGTCTGTGGATGCAGAAACTCTTCCTCCAGTCAAACTCAGACAAAACTGAAATCCTTTTCTGTGGCCCACAGAAACTAAGAGAAAGTGTCATCAGTTACCTTCTGACGCTCTCTCTGGAACCTAAACATCAGGTCAAAAATCTTGGGGTAATAGTCGATTCTGACTTGAACTTCAACAGCCACATTAAATCAGTAACATCAACAGCCTTTTACCATCTTAAAAACATTGCCAGAATCAGAAGAAAAGTCTTTAAACCAGACCTAGAAAGACTTATCCATGCTTTTATCTCTAGCAGGTTAGACTACTGTAACGGCCTGCTCACTGGGCTTTCTAAACGGGCCTTAAGACAGCTTCAGAACATCCAGAATGCTGCTGCTCGAGTTCTGACCAAAACCAGGAAATATGACCACATTAGTCCAGTGCTCAAGTCTCTGCACTGGATTCCTGTCACTCAAAGAATATACTTGCTTGTGTACAAGTCTATTCATGGTTTAGCCCCAAAGTACATATCTGACATGTTAGAGCCATACGAACCAGCCAGGACTCTGAGAACCTCAGGTAGTGGCCTCCTGCTGATGCCCAGAGTCAGGACCAAACAAGGGGAGGCTTCATTCCAGTTTTATGCTCCTAAAATCTGGAACAGTCTTCCTGAAGAGGTGAGACAGGTTTCAACTCTGCTGTTGTTTAAATCCAGGCTGAAAAAAGCCTTATTTAACTGTGCATATAGCAACTGAGAATATTATTATTATTATTTTATTATTTTATTTTACTTCTTTTAGATTCAAAGTTGATTTTGTTATTTCATTTTCTGCTCTTTTTTCCTATGTAAAGCTGTTTGAATTGTCTTGTATACGAAAATGTGCTATACAAATAAACTTGCCTTGCCTAGCAGCAAGACGGTCCAGGGAGTTTGATGTTTTCCCTCTGCCTAGAGGTGGTTCCTCTCTGGGTAATCAGTGTATAAATCTTTCAGCATCTTGTACAGTTTATTGACAATCTTAAAAAAAATTAGCAAAATAAAACTTTTCTACCTGGATGGAACTTTTTAAAATGAAATGCAGATGCTTGAAACGATGGTTTAAAAAAACAACAACAACAACAAAAAAGTACCTTTTTCTTTTCTCCCCGAAATATCCCTTTTCTCACCATATCTTTTATGAATCTAATATTCATAGAACATAGAAGAGGCGGGTTACTAAAGGCAGCATTTATGCAAGAACCATTTGATTAAAAAAAGTGAGTCACTCTCAGTTTTGTGTGTGTAAAGTAAAAATGTATGGAAATTCCTCTGCTATCAATTCTAATATCTCTCTGCTCATCTCTTTTATATATATCACTGTCCCGTGTTCTGCATGCCAACTAGTGCCACTTATAGAGGTGGATATATCCCCCCTGCAATGCACTGTTGTGCCTGAATCCGACCAGTTGAACCCCATGAATAATTTCTATGTTTAATTATCGATATACCTGCTTTTAAAGTCAAATGGGAGGAATTTATATTGTGTGGAGCCAAAATGAAATGCAGAAGTTGTTGTTTCCTAACTGTGAGTGGCTGTCTGATTTCCATTTATTTAGCATAAGTGTGGCATCTTACACGAGTAAGGAGCACGGAAAAGGGCTAAGATAAACTTTATATTTCTGAGTAAGAAAGTTACAGGAAGGATAATTGCTATTATAAGGACTTAGATACATATTCATAAATCCCATCAACACTTCGCATTTCTCTGCAACAATCCTTTATGTCGGACCCCAAACTGAAAAATGGGCGTAAAAGATGAATCAATTAAATAACAGACACAGCTTACCCAGTGGAATGCTCTTGCTCGCGGATCTGTATGACATCTAAAGCTTTAAGAAAATGAATGAATCATTTTCAGAACCTAAATCCTTTCACAGACATTACCACCTATCTGTGAAAGGAGATGCAATGCATCTTCATGCATTATTTGCTGGCACTTAAAAATAAATCTATTCAGGACAACAATTGTTTTCGGATACAAGGAAAACCATAGATGTATTCTCCTGCAGAGGCAAGATTTTTTTCACTATACGTATTACCTATTTTGAGTCTGAACTATTAAAGATGCATTTATAAGCACTTTTTAGAGGACGTGTCGAGTGTGTCTGATTCTGTACTAGAGGTGGGTAGATCAACCAAAAAATGTATCAAGTAAAAGAAGCCCTACTGCAACATATTTTACACAAATAAGGTAAAAGTCTTTTTAAGCACAGAGTTAGTGATCAGAATATCCAAATTGATTATTTAAAATGATGTCCCGGATACATAGAAATAAAATGATATCTGCAAATTAATTAATTTGAAGTAAAAAAAAGAAAAAAATTGAACAAGTAAAAACTAAAAAAAAAAATCATATGAATTCATGTATGAACAAAAATTTTAGTTACATCTATGTTCTTTTGTTAAAATATGTTTATTCCTTATTAAGTGAAGCTACTTTCAATACAAGTGAATGCAATTGGTTAATCGGCGCACCTGTCCCAAACCCATGTAAATACTACTGGAGTTCATTTATAAAAAAACCCGTCTGAGACTACAATTTAAATTGACAGTCTGGTTGATCCTTGGAGATAGGAAAATTATTAGATGCATAAGCAAACTTGATAAAGTCCCGTTTGAAGTTAGCAGAACGCCAACAAAGTTTGAGGTATGCTGTACAGAAGAAAATAAGTTCAATTCATGGTTTGATGCGAAACATCTACCATCAATCCAAAAGCCCGAAAGCTGAGTGAAAATGCAAAGTTTACGAAATTGAAGTTCAAATACGATTCCAACACAACATCATTTTAGTGTCCTTAGGATACAGCGGCTTAAACAATTTTAAAATGTACTCGGATCTCTCAACAATGTTTACCACATAAATATTCAAAGTACCAGAGGCCCATTAAGGTGGGAAAACAGTAACAGCCATTTGGTTAAGAAAGGCTACAAGTTTTGAACTCCTATCATGCATCAATGTGTTGTTTTCTTTTACCTCCGATTTATCTTTTCATCTCAGCCTCATGAACAGTTTATATCAGCACGGCTCGGCACTCAGTAGCCAACGTCCACAATGTAAGTAATCCATGAGATGGTTATATTTGCCCGGAGGTTAAAAGCAGCCGTCGGCATCCGGTTTTTCATCTAAAGTTCTCCATGTAATTCTGCATATGTTCGTATAAGTCGGGATTCTATTGAGGATATTGTTCCCCGGGGAGGAAAGATCCATCGTCTATTTTAGCTCTCTCAATGTTTTTTTTCTCATTGTTTTTTTGTGTATTAAAAAGCTACAGCAAACGAAAAAGGTTAAAATGATCTTTTAAAAAAAAAAACGAAGATACAAAACGACAGATGTAATTCTGGCATTGGTCCGAAATATTCTTCTATGTTAGCCCATCTGTTTAAGATCTCTTTCTGCTTCTCTCCCACCTTTGAACAAGCAGTTCCATCTATGCGCTTTGTGTTCCCTCAATAAGAACCCTGAATCTCTGCAGCATCGTTTCTGCCCTCTCACAGCTGCTCTGTCTCAATTTCTCACTTTTCTTCCTGCGATTACACGCCGAGTAAGGGACAAGAAGAAGAAAGTTGGGATAAGGAGACAAAAGAAAAGAGAGAGAGAGAGAGAGAGACGGCGAGGGCTAGGTGATGAAAGTCGAGGTCTCAAACTAGAAAATTGATCTTCTTCTTTGGGACTCCTCTACTGGCTGCAAGTGCTACAGAATATAAATTGACACATTTGCTGGCTGGCCGATGCTTGCTATGACACCCCGGGCGACTCAGAACCCAAGATCTCTCTGGGGTAGATACAGAGAACGACGTAAACAAACGGGATTAGGTCACATTTTGCTTTCAGTGTCTAGGTCTCATACATTCCACGTTCACGTGGTTCTCAGCAGGGATGTTAGCTTCCACGTGTTTCCTTCTAACCGGTATGGATGTCCTATCTGTTAAAATTACACATGGCTGTGATAGCCAGGAAGTCGTGGGATACAGTAGGTTAGTTACATCATGACGTATTAAAGTAAATCGGTTTGTATCTCCTTTTTAGAGCAAAAATGAAACCTTGCCGGAACACGGCTAATAATAAATAAACACAGCTTTAAAATGATCTTTTAACAGGATTCATGTAGTGTTGTGTCCTGTAAGAAGGAGGAAGTCAAGAAAAATCTGCAGGTTTATTGGTTTGGAATTATCAAGCTCATTTTTGAGATTTGAAATGTCTGCTTTATTATTTCTGTCCTGTTGGTTTTACCGCATTAACCACTCAATGTTAAATGGGGGGGAAAAAAAGCACGAGTCAGTCCAGCAGTCTGTCGCCAAGTGAGCTGTCGAGCTGTTCTCAGATGTTCTTGTGATGGAACGCCGCCTTTGCAAATGTCAGCAGATTTTATTATTGTTTTTTTCTTAATTTTATTTTGGAGTAACATTTAAATGTGGCGTTCTTACACAAAAGCTGAAGAGTAAAAAAAATAAAATAAAAAACATGGCCGCCCGGTCTGCAAGACTAGAAATCTAAAGTTTTTTTCTTTTTCTCTCCACCAACATAAGCTCTAAAAACAAAGAAGACAGTTTCACCGACATCCATAATTCATGTCCCCTCAGCTTCATTTGCCTCTGTGTCGTCCCAGCTAAAGTTCCCTCACGGAATTGGAAACGGTGGAGGGAAAAAAAAAGGACGTTCTGCTTTTATTAAGATGTTCTGTATATTCTTATGTTTTTACAAACACGCGCTTTCAGGATCAGAAATCGCATTCAATAATAATTTCAGATGAAAGGAAAGAACATTTTAATGCACACACAAATGAATTGTAATTAATTTATGTGTCAAATTTTCATCTTTAAAAACAGTATTTAATTAATTGTATAAACGATCACGAACAAATAATGTATGTAGGATGATGATGGTGGGGGTTTTTTTGTTTCGAAGAAATATACAGTAGCTCATGTGCAAAAGAGGAACTGGAAGCAACTTTTAATGCGAAAAACGTTCTTCTGCTACTTCCTTTTTTCTGGAGCTACGCGTAACGTTAACCTCGATTAACGAGATTATGGAAGCAGCTCCAATTGGCTTTTTTTTCCTTTTCTTTCCCCATTTTTTTTTAAACAACTTTAAAGTTTAACCACTGGACAAACCAAGGACTTGTCCATGTAACACCTACTCGTTTACGAGTCTTGCTAGAGGCTGAGAGAGCAGTGGATCTTTTCTCTGAATCTCATGTTGCTTATATAACTATATATATTTTTCATATAAATTTCTCCTCTGCTCTGACGATGTACTGGAGAGAGTGCGGTTGCATCAGACAGACCTGTCTCCCTGAAAGCCCCGGGGCTGACATCTTAAGTTGCTCCATGACAGCTGCGCCTACAATGGCTGCCGTCTCAACACGATCTACAACATTTGACCCAAGTTCACCGCGAAGAAGGTGCGGCGGCTGCGGAGGAGACGAAGAAACAACGACAGAACAGAACAACGTCGACATTAGACCTGTTTCTTCTACTGAAATTTTTTTCCTTTTTAGCATTTTGGATCACATTTAAATGTGTTTTTAGACAAAAAGGTCAAATCTTCCACATTTCTTACCGCTCCTCTCCTTTGTGTTTTTTTATGTTTTCGTTCGCTCTCATGCGTTTTTACTGGAAGTAAAAACACACAAACACATAGATTTTATATACAACTGACGCATGCTTCCCTTTTCTGTCCAAATGTTTCTTTTATCTTAGATTGCAGTCAGATCTTAGATTTTTCAATACAGTCACTCCAAATAATTTGAAATACGCAATAGGTACTACTGATATTAACCTCTGGTCTGATGCATAATCATAGATTACAAAAATGAACATAGGCCACTCATTAACCGAGCAGACGTTCAACACCAAAGCTCCCTTGATACCAAAGGTTTTCGATAAAGTGCCAGAAGAGAGAGTTTCCGCTGTTCTTGGAGATCACTGTCAGTTCATATCAGTTTATTTGCATGACGCCAACACGTCCTCGGGAGCCACTTCACAAAAAAAAAATGAAATTATTTCATTCCAATCAGGCGTACGTTCATGCATGTTCAACAGATCAGTTCATGTACAAATTCGGTCATATTACAAATGCAAGGCTTACTACAGCCTGTCAACCGGTCAGTGCAAAACAAAAAGATGAGTATGGATGAATTATATAAAAAAAAACGAAGAAAAAAAAATCTGGATATTTAGTATCTTCAGAGGCATCTTAATAGTTGCAGTAACACAGAGGGCTACAGGAGATTATTGCTGCCCACCACATTCAGAATCTGGAACAAAATCTTTGAAGAAACATGTATAATATAAGTTAGGACAACGTTTAATTTCCTCTGCGACTAATAAGCCACTTTGATTTCTCAATTTTAATCTGAATCAGCAGATACAGTTTCCCCTAAACTTGTTTCATAGCCTTAACTTTTCATTGTAACGCAGAGGGAAAACCCGTTGAGCCAGATATCTTGCAGACGTCGTACCTGAAGTCAGTCATCTATTATATTCACACTCAAGTCCACTCCATTCAAGTCCACTTCTATGTGCCTTCATGTACCGGAGTTTGACATTTCTCCAACCGACGTCACCCACAACAGAGACTAAAACTGTCACGATGGTTTAGCCTCTTGTTCTCGTGTTGGCTCGCTCTTTGACTTGTAGTGTAGAAACTCTCAATGGTGATGGGAAGGAAAAAGAGAGGAGTCAAATACTCACAAAGGGAAAGTAGAGGCAAGAGGAAGTAGGGGCAAGGTGAAAGTTTACAGTATTAAGTGGTTAATCTGCCCTAGTGTGTGAAGAGCGACAGGGTAAAGAAGAGAGGCATCAAAAAATAAAAGAAGACCCCGTTCTGGGTGCTGAAAGATTTAAAGAAAGGGAAAAAAAGGAAATCAGGCTTTATTTGATCCTCATGTTGCAGTTGCATTCAGCATCATTGCTCTCCTTTGGTTAATGCAGAATAAGGAAGATGTGCGTCATTGATAGCCAGACATGAATTCTACCTTCAGTGAAAAGTTCCTCGCAGAATGAAAGCAGCCGCCGTCGCAGGGACAGTTTGTCACTCTGAAAGCAGTTTAATCAGTACAACCAAGGAACAAAACGAGCCCAGCCATACGTTTTAAATTCTGTGCCATTTAAAGACGAGTGTAGGTGTAAATGTTACACATTAGCGTACACTTTGATTCGCCTCAGCTTCACCGTTGTGTGTTAAGAAGCTTTTTGATAGACGTGGCTGTTGGCGCGTAGTTTTATTATTTTGTTTTACTTGTTTTAACATTAGCCACTAACCTTAACCCTAACACCACAGCTGTTTCTAGATTGACTTACCAAAAAATATATATATTTTTTAACTTTTTTAGCCATTCAAGCCAAAAAAAAACCTAAAAGAAAATCAAGATTTAAAGGCTCAAATTTAGTCTTGATTTTGGGATTTTGGGATGGGACTAGAATAAAGGAACCAAAGCCGTAAGAGAAGGACAGCAATGTGTATATTTACAGCAAGTAAAAAAAATAAGAAAAGAAGAAAACCCTGGAAATACAACTCTCTCGCCAATTTGAGAACAGATGCAGAAGACGTCTTTTCTAACAGGCTCCCAAGCTTTCTGAAGGAGTTGGAAACCCATCCAGCCAAGATCCAAGCAGGAGGAAAGCCAAGGAAGAAGCTCTGGGTAATGATTTCAACAGCCAGTAATTTACAAGTCAGGGAGCAGTTCAACTCTGACCACAAGATGGAATATGTGCTTTTGTAAAACGTTGGTTTGTGTGATTCCCATGACTGCAGGCTACAGCCAAACCGACACTCAACCGTCAAAGCAGCTGACTCCACGCTGCATTTGAAATTCGTCAAAAATGTTGCAAATAAATAAATAACAACAAGACAACAACAAAACAAATAAAGAGTTGTATTATTTTCTTCACTAAGAATCAGTGATCCCATCACAGATGTTTGGTTTTATAATGTCTCTTTAGATTTGCCCCTGTTTGTAATTCCAACTGATTCTAAACATGAAGGGCAGTCTGGGCTTACACCAGATGTAGGTACAAGGAAAGTGCATGTTTTAAATGTCTGATTTCATGATCTACGTGTTTTGTGAGACTTTACTCACTCATCTGTATGGTTAACACGCTTTGCAGTCCAGACAAAACCCTGTCTGCGTCCTGATTTGGACCGGGGTTTGGGTGTTAGGGAATAATGGATATCATTACAGACGAGAAATCCCAGCGTAAACAAAAAGCCGGGGAGACTTCTATAATAGTTTAAATATCTCACGTCTGTTGAAAAATGTTACTTCTTTGAATAGTTTTTGGTTTTGCTATTATCTCCGTGTTGGTTAAGCTTCCAGCTCAAAAATATAACTTTAAGATCTGATGTTGCAATTCTCTTTAATTGTCATGGTTTTCCTTTATTTTAGAATAATTTGCCTTGTGAGTTATTCTCACAAAAACATGTTTACATGAAAAAAGTCACATTTTTTGCTGACGTAGTATTTTCAGTATATTTAATATAAAAAAATTATAAAACCCAAACCTTTCATGAATTCCATCAGTACATTCTCATGAAATGTCATGAGAATGTACTGATGGACAGGAAATCAAAAGCACAAAGATAACGAAGGCTGACTTTAGGGACCATCAGAGCCATGCATTTGGCTAACACCCTTTAAATGATTGTACCAGTGTATTTACGTTCTGTTGAAGTCATTGACGTCTCCCAGAAAGTGTGTGTCTCCGCTCGCCCAGACCTGACACATGCACTGCAAGCGGCTCTGCTGAGTGGAAGAATAAATAACACTGCAAGTGGGTTGGCTGCCGGGACGGTGTGAAAAACGGTCCAATTTGCCGTAGAGCTGAAATCAATGGGACAAGCTGAGGTGCTGGGCTACTGTCGCCGCCGCCGCCGCTGCGTTTCTGCCCTGGCGGCTGTCTGTCATCTGTTCTGTCCCTGGTCTTCCTCTGATCGTTCTAAAGGAACCAAAAAGGAACGGGACGTTGTCTATGAAGTGCGTTTCGCTGCTTTCTTCCTGGTTTGTCGGATGTCAGCCAGGGATATTTTTCATTCGCTTTGATGTAATTCGTTTGATATTCCCTAATGAAAATGTCACAATCCCAAACAATACTAAACACAACATCAGGGTATTTGTCTGAATTAGTTGTTAAAAGCAATATTGTTTCGTGCATCTTGAGAATTCAGATTTCGATGGATTATTAACATTTTGTCTGCCAAGGCTAAAACGGTGAATCAGACATTTGTTGTCATCGGTGTAAAGTAGCCAGGAAATGCCCAACGTCGGAGAACTTTGACCTTGTGCTCAGGGGTAAATTAACTTGATTTTCTAACTTTTTGTAAATTACGGTTTGCTGTCATTGTACTTTTCTAATTTACTGTAACATACTATACTGTATAAAATACAAATCTGTAGCTGTTTAAGATAAAACTAAGGCCATGTTGTCTTTTAAACAGACTTTAACTGATAAAATCAGTCTGCAACTCACCCCATAAGAAACCAAAAAGTATCTCTGTTGGCATATATGCCCCCAATCATGTTAGTAACCAAGACCTGATTTTTTTACAGCAGGATTTTTCTGCTGGTTGCTATGAATCATTTTTTCTTTCTTCTTTTTTCAAACTGTCATCATATTGGCCAATACAATAATAAAAAAAGAGCAAAAAACCCCAGGTATGTAAAACAGCTGTGAGAATATTAGTACAAATAGTACATTTAGCAAAAATAATAGGAAAAATATAAAAAAGGAAGAGACAACTTGGTCCCGCTTCTCCCTCCAGACATGCCTTTGGAAAGTATTTGGTGTTGCTTCTTTGGTCCCCTGGTAACCATGCCTTATAAATAGGCATCCACAACTTAAATAACCGAAAAGCTTGCTTTTTAAACTTTTAAAATTAAAGCTTCAACTCTCACATCCATCTCTATGGAGCAGTTGCATTTAATCTAATTCCTCTTTATCGCTCTTCTGCTGTCTCTGTGTGTGACACTTTCACCTTCTTACGCCTGAATGTATATACGCTTTCGGTGGCTTTCATTTTAATGACGGCCTTTTTTTTATTTTTTTATTAGCCATATGAGCCGCCACCGCAGTAGCGGCCAACGCCACTAATGAGGCCTCATGATATGCCGTCAGGCTGTCCTTTTCTAAAAGTCGACCTAGGTTGAGAAATGATTGGTCGATTAAATGTAAAAAAAAAGGAAAAAGAGTTGCGATTGTGACCTTCTTCATCCTTGTTGGTGGCTCGCCATGACATCTGAGCCGAGGGGGATTCAGTCTAGTTTTCAACCGTTAGAGAGAGAGAGAGACGTGTCCTGGATAATATTCTTCTATAGACGGTTTACCAGTTAAATAACTGAAAGGTTTAGGATGGTTTTGCTTGTGAAAGTAATCCAGACCTCGCATCTGCTTTCTAAAACATTCCCGGTCTTCCTAACTGCAGGATAAACGGGAGCCGGTGACTCGTGTCTAAGGAGTTGCTGCTAAACTCCAAGCTCTGAAGGTTTCGCTTTAAATCTGCTAAGCACACAAAGAAACCCACATTTCCTCTGGCGGGATTGGGAGATGATGGACGACGTGATGAGGGAAGAATAAACATTGTAGCGCGGTAGAGAAGGGAGGGGCGGGGGGGTGATTGCAGAAATGTATGCTACAGCTGCCGCCTTGAGATTGCCCTGAGAAAGAGTGATGGGAGGAGAGATTAATGACGGAAAGTGAAAGTCTGAGAGACAAAGTTGCGCGACAGACAGAAAGCGGAGGAAAATAGAGCTGTGGCCAGAGTTTCTGTGGCACGCAGAGAAACTCCGAAGACAAGCAGCATCATTACTCTCATTTAAATGTCAACGGCTGAACCGCAGCTCATTTGTTTTTGCCATCGTTAAAGCGCAGTCCCGTGGGCTCCGATCCCTTTTGCCTCGGCTGCTTTAATTGAATAAGATGATAAACAGCAGAAGAGTGCTAATTCGTGAGCGTGTGCGTGTGTTTGGGGAGAGTTGACAGGACCAGGAAAAGAAGATAAACGGAATCTGTCAGCGAGCGTGTTAGTATCTCTATGGTGGTTGAATGTGTTTCTGTGGGAATGTTTTATTAAGACGAGCCGAAGACAACTGTTTGTATCGGATGAGCCAGTCCTTCTACTTTGGTTCATTCGTCCGCTCACAGTTGTAGTGTTCGTTAAAACTATCCACATTTGTTTACATTACAAACATATGTACGTTGCCCAGATATTTAGTGGTTCTTAGTTATGGACTGAGGATCACAAGCTTTCATAGCAATACGATACCTGAGGCACATAGATTTGGGTTTTATTCAAACCAGCATTAATAAAAAGACTAAAATAATTCGACACATGTTAAGGGGATCACCAGGTTAACACCAGGTTGTAGGGGGGGCGGTCGCTAGTCTCTCCCAATTTTATTTAAGTTTAAGAACGCCTGATTTAAAAAGTCCTATGTTTTCCTGGCTTTACTTATTTTGAATGTGTTTCTTTCTTTCTGTATTTCCATCCATCGTCCTTGACACTGCTGAGAAGTACATCACTCGTATTCAACTTTTGCCGTCCAAGGGTCACCGAACTGATCCCCCGACTTATGCAGTTGAATAGTTATGTTAGGCTGTGGCGTTCTGCAAGAATACACGAAACCGTCATGTTACGCGAGCAAACTCAAAAAATATATGTTTTCCTTTTTTAATTTTTTTGTCTGTACATTTGAGCTACTTCCATTGGTAAGTATACTGTTCAATAAAATGTATGTTGTGTTATCAATCAGTTTATGTCGCATTTTGACCATGCTGGTAACGATGTGCTCCACCTGGCCACCATGTCTCACTTCCTGTAGGATTCCTTACATTCCCCCTTAAATTGCCGCATAGTTCTGACAAAAATATGACGCTGTTTTATTTTGATTGGACGGTCTAAGGGAGTCACATGAGGTCTGCAATGTTCCATTGAGGTCAAGATGTTCTGATTGCTACATACCACATTTGAACCCAAGGATTAGACATAGAGGAATGACCCTGTCATTGACAAAGCTAAAAACAGTATCACAATATGAAAAGGAGTGCAAATAAAGTGATTGATTGATTGTGTCATTAATCTCATTCCCTTAAAAGCTAAACATGATGTATTATGTATGGCACTTTGGGGTTTGGTCTTTCCTATCATAACTTTTATTCAAAAAAACTACCCTAGCCTAAAGTCCTGTGATCTGTTTTGTCTTCAGTGAAACAAACAATGTATATTAAGTGAAATAATTGTATCAACTACCCAACAAACAAAGGTGGAGTCTCCAAGCAGGAGAACCGCTAACCAGTCTGTCTCAGATCATCTACATTGCTACAGACCAATCCCGAGCCGCAGCACTAGTTCTCAAGCTAATGTTTTACGTTTACTTAAGTTGACTGAGGACAGAAACCTGGCTGCAGCATCAGGATTATGTTAGTATCAACGAAGGAACTCCCTCTAATTATTCAAACTTTCACATTCTTCGAACTACTGGGAGTTGTGGAGGAGTAGGAAGCATTTTTCAATCAGATTTATTAATTAATCCCAGGCCAACTAATAGTTATAGTTCTTTTGAACATTTAACCCTTAGCCTTCCTCATCCAACCTCTAAAAGAATTAAACCACTTCTGTTTGTTATTTTGTATTGTGAGCCAGGTCCTTACTCAGAATTTATTGATCAGATCTCAGATTTTTTATCTGAAATGGTGTTAAACACTGATAAAATCATTATAGTGGGAGATTTTAACATTCATGTTGACACCAAAAAGTCTAAATGTAGCCTTTATTGCCATTTTAGACTCAATTGGCTTACCTCAAAAAATACAAACACCTACTGTCTTTATAGTAGGTGTCTATCGGACAATGCTGTTACAGCCTTCAAAGAATCCATTTCACCTCTAATTTCTTCAGTATTTCAGAGAAACGCAGTGGAGGGCAACGAATTAATTTCATGCCCTACACAGATTGATGCTGTTGTTCATAGTATTACGTCATCATTGCGTACAACATTAGACAACGTAGCCACCAAGGAAAGTGATTACTCATACGAGGTTGGCCCCCTGGTTTAATTCAGAACTTCGTACCTTGAAGGGAAAAACCAGGAAATAGGAGAAGAAATTGCGGTTTTCGCTTTTAGAGGAGTCCTATTTATCCTGGAAAAACAGCGTGCTTCTGTATAAAAGGACCCTGCGCCAAGCTAGATCTGCATATTTTTCTTTACTAATAGAGGAGAATAAGAACAATCCTGGGTTTCTTTTTAATACAGTTGCTAAACTTACGAGAAATAAAAACTCTGTTATATCACCCATTCCTCCAACTCTTAGCAGTAATGACTTTATGGAATTCTTTATTGATAAAATTGAATCTATTAAAACTAAAATTGATTGCCTCCTACCAAACATAACTACTAACTCAGTAAGCAATGAGGTACTGAATGAGGCGCTGGAGCCTGATCTCTGTTTGAAGTGTTTTGCTCCAGTTGAGCCTTCTGAGCTTTCAAAAATACTTTCTTCATCTAAGCCTTTAACTTGTATGTTGGATCCAATCCCGACAAAATTGTTTAAAGAAGTATTTCCTATTATTATTACCCCTATTTTGGAAATGCTTAATTTGTCATTAGTGAATGGTTATGTACCAGAAGCTCTTAAGGTAGCTGTAATAAAAACCCTACTTAAGAAACCTTCTCTTGATCAAGAAGACTTAATAAATTACAGACCCATATGTAATCTTCCTTTTTTATCTAAAATCCTTGAAAAAATTATTGCTAATCAACTGAGAGAGCATTTGAGGAATAATGACCTATTTGAAGAATTTCAGTCAGGTTTCAGAGCTCATCATAGCACTGAGACAGCTCTCCTTAAAGTTACAAATGATATTCTCATTGACTCAGAAAATGGGCTCGTGTATATTCTAGTTCTGTTAGATCTCAGTGCTGCTTTTGACACAGTCAATCACAATATCCTCATTGAAAGGCTCGAACACACTGTGTGGATCAAGGGAACAGCACTAGGCTGGTTTAAATCGTATTTGTCTGATAGATCCCAGTTTGTTCATCTAAATGACAAATCTTCTCCGCATTGTAAGGTTAGTTGTGGAGTACCACAGGGTTCTGTACTTGGCCCAATTCTATTTACTATATACATGCTCCCTATTGGTAAAATCATCAGACAGCATGGTGTTAATTTCCACTGTTATGCTGATGATACACAACTGTATTTATCTATAAATCCCGATGAATCCAGTCAGTTTGGTAG
>JAVLVB010000588.1:140341-174795 GCA_032876305.1 Orestias chungarensis | reverse complement strand
TGTTGGCATCTGGTGACAATGTAAAGAACCTTGGTGTTATTTTTGATCAGGAAATGTCTTTCAAGTCTCATATAAAACAGGTCTGTAAGATTTCCTTCTTTCATTGCTGCAGACTGCAGGTTTATTGGTGGTTCCTAGAATCTCTAAAAGCCCAATGGGAGGCAGATCTTTGAGTTATCAGGCTCCTCTCCTGTGGAAACAGCTTCCAGCTTTAGTCCGTGAGGCAGACACCCTGTCTAGTTTCAAATCTAGGCTTAAAACCTTCCTGTTTGATAAAGTTTATAGTAGAGGTAGAGAAGACAGCCTAATCCGGTTGGGGAGGAAGTCAGTCTTGACAGACGGTTCTCCCCTGCTCTACCTTCTTCATGCTCTACCTTCATGCTCTACCTTCTTCTACCTCACTCTATAGGGTTATTTAAGTTTTTTCTATAGTTATGCTGCTATAGGCTTAGACTGCTGGAGGACAATCTGACCACTTCTCTCTCTGCTACTTTCTTCCTTTGTCCAGTCTACTTAGTTACCGTTATTTCAACCTTGTTAACCTTTTGTTTTTTCTTAGTGTTCTTCTCTCCATAGTAACCACACCTGGGCTGGCGTTCTGTTAGCTGAGACAGCTTCTTGGAGGAGAACATGAGCTGAGATGCTTCCAGTGACACTCTACAACTGCTGCTATAAACTCTATTATTTCAGTATCCTGTGCTTCTGTCTTTTCAAACCCCCAGTCGGTCGTGGCAGATGACTGCTTGTACTGAGCCTGGTTCTGCTGGAGGTTTCTTCCTGTTAAAGGGGAGTTTTTCCTCTCCACTTTTGCTACATGCATGCTCAGTATGAGGGATTGCTGTAAAGTCAACGACAACACAAGCCATTGTTTTGGTCTGCTGATTCCAGAGGAGTGAATGCTGCAAGTCAATGACTCGATGCATCTGCTGGGGTTCCTTAGATTGGAAACTTTTTCAAATTGATTTGTTATGATGTATCTTTGATTTTAATTGATTTTCTGTGAAGTCCCTTGAGATGAGACGTGTTGTAAATTGGCGCTATATAAATAAACTGACTCTTGGTTCTTGAGATGTGTAATTCCTTAAGGCAATGTGTCAGTCTGCACTTTCATCCATTTCTCAACTTCTCATTTTTTTGCAATCACAATGCCTGTCGTCTACATGTCAGAGTTGAGACCAATAGGCCATTCCTACTTCACAGACAGTCATTCTTTACAGGTCATACGTAAAGCACAACCCCTCCGTTACTCTAAAGTAAAGGCAAATGGAACTCCCCCTTTGACTCAACAACACTTGCAATCAGTTCTGCCTTCAGGCAAAGCATTTGGAATGTCATTTTGATATGCACTTCTCATCATTGGAGACACTTTTCACATCCAGTTGATGTATCTCCCACAAGGAACTTTGACATGGATGAAATAACAAGATTGATTTGTTTAAATAAACTGGAGGGTTTTTTCATTTATTTTAGGGATAATTTTAAACCTTCAAATAAAAAGAACCTCAGTTGTGTGTTGTCCTTGGAGTCTACAGTTGTTTTCAATGTTGCTTCACTGTTAAAGGAGCGCATTATGCAAAATAAACCTTTTGAGCTTTATACAATGTTATAATGTCATTCACTTGACAACATTTACCCGTATCGCCACTTAAATAATCAGGCCAAACTGATGATGCAAGTAACACTGCGCAAATATCCTGACTCATCATTTTCTAAAAATGATAGTATATGATTTAACTCCTTTGTACAACAACACATAACGTTGCGGAGAACAGTTGTAAAAGCCATACATGGACTGCATGGAGAAACAGTATTGTGATGATGTGCCGAAGTGGCCGTGCCAGAAAGGGCAAGATCTTCTTAAAGAGACAGAGCAGGATTTAGGCGACAGATACGGACATGAAATTAAATTTATGACCTTTTTTTTTGCTACATACGGCAATTCTATTGCAACTGAAGGTTAGCACAGTTACCCAACTGCACTCTTTAACTGTTGTACCTGAAAAAATGTGTATCTTCCTTTTAAGAATGCCAGCACCACATGCCTGAGTGTTGGAGTAGGTGCACAACGTACAGAGGCTGCAGTCATAAACAATTGTCCCGGTTCGATTCCCGGCTCTGGAATATTTGCTGCTGGTCATCTTCGCCTTCTTCCTGACTATGTACAGTTGAATAAGGGCCACTAGCATCAGAACGACCGTGAAAAAGAAGGTGCAGTGAATGGATAGATGAAATTTCATAATAAAGATTTTGCTTTCACATGATCCAATTGATAAGCCAACAAAATTTCAACAAATTTAGTCAAAGTTTTAAATCGACCCAGAGTTACTTCAACCTGCTTCTACTGTGCAAGGTGGAATAACAACCCAACAGTCCATAACCTTGTCCTTCTGTGGGAGCTTCGGCTACCCCAGTCAAAAATTACTCTTTAAACAAATTCTACTTGATCCACTTTGCCTACCATGATGTCTTGCTATGCCAACCCAGCTGGTTTGCATAAAACACAAGGCAATTACCGCGCAATGTGATCTCCTTCAGACCCAGTTTGTAGATTCTCTTCTGGTTCACTAACGCTTTGTCAGTCTGCAGACTCATTTCCATGTTTCATTGTTGCTATGAATAAATAAGCAAATTAATAATGGAACAAGAGCGCGATTCTCTTCTTTTTAATTCTCCGACGCACCAAGGTCTCGTGGTTTTATTTATTTATTTATTTTTGTGCGAATGTGTGTTTGTGTGCGCATCCTGCAGAAGTAATGAGCTCGCAGACATGCCATGTGAACAAGGATGGAACGGTGACAGCATATTGAATGGAGATGAATGTGCGCTACGATGATAATTGGCAGGACTAACAATGGCAAAGCAAGGCGGGCATCTGATCCTCTGAACCTCGCAGCTCAGACGCGACTCTGCTCCATGACAGCCAAACATATCCACAGTTTGGGGGCAACCAGCTGGCGCACATTTCAGATTCCTTGTAATTGCCTTACACAGTTGATATACTCAAAAAACAACCGAGCAAATTGTTTTCTTAACTGTGATAAATCGAGAAAAACGCTTGCTTTGTTTTTATTCATTTTAGATGTGGCTTATTAAGGGACAATTAAAACTTTGGCACTTTTCTCATGTTATTTGATGACATCTGTTCCTCTTTGACTTGCATATTTCATTTTTGATAAGCAAGGGTAAAAAAAAAAAGGAGTTGCATTAGGAACCTTCCACAGAAGACATAATTTAATGTGTAACCTCAAAGCAACAGTGTTAGCTTCAGGCAAACCAACAGTTTCAGTGTAAACGTCGTATACATCTACCGTCTTAACATAAGCCTTCAAATTTCTAGCTAAGCCAGAAGTTTTTTATTATGAGGTAAAAAAATGTAAAAAATACCAGAAAACCAGGAACAAGTCCTCCCGGGGGAGTTTTTAAATAATATACAGATTCTGAAGCTTTGGATTCTAAAATGTCCAATTATATCAAACACATATAAATTCAGATGACAGATGAACATTTGAATGTAGGCAAATAGAAGAAAAAAAAGAAACTAGTAGCTCTCTGGTGGATCTTGTTGTCTCCGAAATACACACTTGTCGGTTTCAAGATGTGTTCTTATGCGTCATACCTGGCTGGGCTAATAGTTTTTACTGGACAGCCAGTAAAGCCCAACATGTTAATTTATGGTGTTGTAACATTTTATTTCAGTTCTTAATTGCCTTTCTCTTTTTTATTCATTTTATATAATAACCATCTATAGTGTTCATTTGTAGATTTGTCAAATTCACATGAATGTTCTGCTTAAAACAACAACAAATTGGAGCCAAACATCCAAGACTTACAGTGGTTTCAACAAAGTTCAGTTTGAGTGTAGTCTGACTCCCAAGTTAGCTGAACACTCATTTCCGATACATGGCAAGAAAACGGATCAACGGGATACTATTGCTATGGCAATCATAGGTGTGTTTTCTTCTTACCTAACGATCTTGTTGCGCCTCTCTTCCAGCGTGACTTTAAGCATTTTTGCCATAAAAAATATTTGAATCTGATGTGACCTTTGCTATTGTTACACTACGCTATTGGCTAAATAATGCATGAATCCATGAAAAATACAGCCTCAGAAGACTTAGACTGTACCGTATGAACAAGCAGTTATTGCAAACATGCCCAATCCAAACAGTCCATTGCAATATGAACATTGTGTACATTAACATTGCGATGATTCCCCAGTTGTAATGTAAGAAAGGTACTTCCTCCCTTTTTTTTGCTACAATTTCATATTTAAATGTTACCGATCATAAAACATTTTAGTATTCGACATATTCGCATGAAATATAAAGAGAAGTGGCCTTTTTCTTATACTTAAATTTAGTTCTGTTACCTTTCTTAAGGGTTTATGTTGGATTTCAGACCTTTTACAAAGAAAGTAACAAAGTCATACAAAGTGAATAATGTATGGGGGAGTAACAACACACATAGTTGTATCTTTACTGTGTGAAGAACATGAAGTGTCACGTACAGGGACAAGAAAGCCGATCGCTGCTACCGAGGGACTGCAGAATAATAAATGCTTAGCCGTCTGTGTCCAGACTTCAATCCCCGCTGGGATGCAGCTGGATGCCCACGCAACTCGGCAACAACTCCCACCGGTTCACAGCTCCACAGTATAAGGCTCCTCCTTGATATTCATTCCAGAATTTGTTGTCTTTGCTGCAAAAACAAGCTCTCTCGAGCAAAGAGACCCGCTGGTGTGCTGTGTGTCCTTTCTCTCGGCTTCTTTCTTCCACCGCGAAGGCATTGGATAAATCTAACTTACACATGTGACACAGTTTCGTGTCAATACTCGTGAAAACGGGACTGCGTTGAATTAGCATTTCTCAGCGACTCCGAATTTTCAAGCTGTGAACACTGATAGCTTGTTTAGGGGCTCATTTCATGGTCGGCTTACCTTTGCAAGAAAAAAAAGCGAACCGCATTCGTGTTTGCAGACACTTAATTACTGCTTTTGTGGTCTGATCACTAAAGGTAGTAAAGTGAGAAAACCCAAGAGCGGGGTGTCTAATCTGAGCTTAACGGCATGTTAACGGCAACACCGGATCCCAGATGCACCTTTTCAATTAAGACACCAGCGAACGCTTATTTGAAGTTTAATTGTGTAAACGACTCCTTCCTAAACTCTTTGCATTCGTTGAATTGCCAACTGGTATTTGGTTAAAGACAAACTAACGACTGATTATTAATGTCACATCCTTTTTAGGCAGTGATGTCCTGTTGTTGCTGATCGCAGTGTTGCACCCACCTTCACCTTTGGGAAACATTGTGGTGGCAGCGTCACGCTGCGGGCATGTTTTACTAGAACAGGAACAAGATAGTGGATCAGTGTTCGATGGGATGACAGAAGGAGGTACAGGACTGGGGCTGGGAGGTTGTCCTTTTGGTATTAATAATCTGCATTTGTTATATTCCTATTAATTAGTTTTCATTTTCAGCAAAACTTAAGAGTCACTTAGCAGAAATAGTTTACCAATCCGATGACAAACTAAACT
Organism: Orestias chungarensis; assembly: GCA_032876305.1. NCBI lineage: Eukaryota > Metazoa > Chordata > Actinopteri > Cyprinodontiformes > Cyprinodontidae > Orestias > Orestias chungarensis. The sequence goes on along the minus strand of JAVLVB010000588.1, from coordinate 169,261 downwards.
TAACTCGTCATTGAAGATGAAATATGTATCTTACACATGTAAAACAAAAGATATTAATAGATTTGGAAATATTTTTATTTTACTATTTCATTTCATTTTTTTATGTCCTAATCAAGGTCATTGGGTGTGTGGTGACTCTATTGGCTAGCCGCCAGTTCAGAACACTACGGACTCCACACCCCTGATTCTAATATAGATGCATTCTACAAAAAAAAAAAAACATAAATCACGATGTTTTCATAAAATCACTTTTATTTCGTCACATTCCATCCACACAACACTCGTTTTTCAAAACTGCAGCATACACGGCAATATAGCAAACATTGTAAAGGTAGCTGTTCATAAACACAAGCCTACAATGCAAAAGCAACTTTCCGTCAATTGTCATTACGTAAGGTGCATTTTTAAAACATTTTTATTCGTAGTTTTACCATAACGAAATATGAAAACTTAAAGGGGTGCAAACACCTTGCAAGATGAAGTAGGTGGTCTTATCAAATAATGTCCACACAGGAGGCAAAGTGAATCAAGTTTAATTTCATAGGCCGCACTCACTGTAATTACGAGGGCACCCTCTCAACGGCACCTCTTTCAATTAATCTGATGGCAACCAAATGTGCAGCTGTCACTTTCAACCCAGTGCAACTTTGCCACGTCGTTCATCACATTTATGGTACTTATCCACCGTCATTAGAGTCTACTTGTCAGGGAGATGATTTAATCCTTCCAAAAGAAGAAACAAAAGGTTTTGTACTAAAGCGTCGGTTCAACATTGTATTTTTTGCACAATTCTACTCAAATCAATCGAAACAAATATAAACTTGTTTATATTTGGTGATGAGTGTTCTCCAGCTTACACACTTACACAAAGCTTGTGCAACCACCTTAAAAAAGTGATATTTTCTGAATATCCAATTCTCTGTTGGTATGTTTTAATGGAGCGCTCTGCTTTGAAGTAATATTGCCACGGCTTTAGGAACTTTAAAATTAGACTTCGAGTGAGGGTTATTTTTAAAGTTACAGAGACGCTTCTTCACTTGGCTGCATGTCATCTGATATATTTTTATAACTGGGTATTGTCATGTTGTTCTCCATTATTTATGAACTTCTTAATGACAGAACATACACAAGCCAATTTAATCAAATATATAAATGTACCATTAAAAGTGTTATTAAGTAATATAATGTAACTTTTAAATTATGTTTATGAGGATACGCTAAATACCTGCGATGGACTGGGGATCTGTCAAGGGTGTACCCCTGCCTCTCGCCCATTGTAAGATGGGATGGGATGGATGGATGGATGGATGGATGGATGGATGGATGGATTAAATGCTATTTAGTTGTTTTTTTTTGTACTCTGAATTCCGTCTGTGTGCCGACTGCTAAGTTAATCGCAGAGCATCTCTCCTCCTCCCTCGTCTCTGAGCCATCCTAAGTTTGGGGAACACTAGCGGGGGGTCAGTTTAATGATCCTGGTTTGTGTTCGCATGAAGTTGTGTGTATGTGTGTGTGGAATGCCTGTACTCTGCAGAACGAAGATCTTGGACACTGCTTTTATCATCGTCTTTCCCCAAAACCCCCCCTGGACTTTTTTTGCCCAACCCCCACCCCTTGTCCCTGCAGAGCTGTCATGCTGGGTGATGGGCTGGATCAACAGCGTTAAATGTAACTCACTTTAGCCTTATAGAATTTAAATTACAGAAGATGTTGTTGACTTCAGAAGTCCCAGCAGTGTTCTCACTTTATAATCCGGTATTCTGTCTTTTTGTACAGCTCTACATATTTTTTTTTTTTCTCGCTGGCTCAGACTCACTGAGAGGAGCGGCTGCTTTGATAACGTCCTACAGCTCTGTGATACTGTGCCAAAACAGAAGTGGTAGAGGGAAATGCAGGGCAGTGAAAAAAAAGATTAACAGCTTACTCATTAATGCAGGTAGAGGGAAGTTCCTACGTGATGACTTGCACTTTTTTTTTAATGGTGCAGTTGTTACAACTCAAGAACGTCCAATAAATTAGACTAAGTCCTTGTTGTTTTGTGGGATTGTTTGCTAATAGTTGTGTCTTAAGACTCCAAAAATAAAACGATGCCTTAGTAAACATTGCTTAACCAAGTAGAGTGGTATTGTAGGATTTTTGGAGAGTGTTGGAAGAAAACGACTGAGATTTACTGTAAATTTCCTTCTTATAATTAATGGGTTATAATCTTGTGAAACCACGTTTAGTTGATGTCTTCAAACTTGTTTGTACATTACTTATTGGACAGATGAATTCACAAGTCCTGCTACAGATACCAAGTTACATTTAGCTCTGGACTTTGAGTAGGCCTTTCCAAGACATGAATAGGGCATTTTAGTTGAAGCAACCATAGGAGAGGAGAACCAGATTAGTCCAACAATTAAGGGGGAACCCTGGGGCCTTAAACCATGACGTTATGGGCAAGAACATTTTTTCCACGTTTGTGCAGCATATATATGCAAAAAACACATTTTTGTCTTGATTTTCCTTACAAGTTCTTCATGCACTTGTGGAGAAGTACCATTAAGTATGAACAATTTGTAGCGCAGCAATATGAAAAGCCAAAAGTGGCATCATTCAATTAACTGAAATATCCTAAAATGATTACATGTGAAAACTGTATTGAAACACAACATACTTGCAAAACGTATGTATTCAGATTTTAGGTAATTCCTCAATTTAATAACTGCGTAAAGTTAAATAATTTGTTATCCAAATTAATTCAATTTGTTTTTACCTAGAACAACTTAATAATGTAAAAATACAATAAGGGCTATATTTTCTGAGGTCATTGCTTTCTACAGCAGTAACATGGACTAGAACCAGTTCTAAACAAGAATACAAAAAACGTAAAACATATTCAGGGTCCCAAAATAAAAGCAATTTTTCTGTAAGGTTATTTCTAATTTCATTGTTTTCTTTTCATCTACCCTGCTATGGACGTGTTGGTGTGTTCACTGTCAGAATGATGGCCTTAAGTGTGAAAGTAGAATAAGCTGAAATAATGAATTGGATATGGCCATGGACTTTAAGTTTAAGGCAATCCCAAATCATCACCCCTTCTCCTCAATGATTTTGAGTTGGTATATATACTGGGAACCAATATATCTATTTTCATTCCAAAGCAAACTCCATCACAACTCTTCTGCTTCATGTAGATGTTTTGTAATACCGGTCAGTTCATACAAGCCCTAATCTTATTGAATTTTCCAATTGTACTTTAACAGATGTTGAGGTAATCTGTCATTTACGTAGAGTTCAAGATGTAGTCCTTGCCTAAGTGATAATAAATGCTGAAGGGCAGTCAGATTCACCATTTCTATGTACACCACTCCCAAAGTGACCAGATCCTGAACTTTCACCAACTTATTCAGATGAAGTAGTACAGAACACTGTCGCTCATCTATATAATACTTTATGTGTAGTTTCCTTTGCGAGGTCGAGATTTAGAGCTGGCTACTTTGAAGTGAAAGACGGAAAGATCGAGAGCTGAAGTAACTTAACAGAGGCTAACGAGGCTCCATTAACTGTGGCTAATTGGTGCTTTAACCTCTGGCTGCAGTCAACTTGAGGCGTCTCTTTGCCAACAGGAAGACTCCCAGGAATCAGAGTAATGTTCATTTTTAACTTTGTATCTTTCTTATAGTTATTTATCCAGTGGTTGACTTAATGTGAACCAAATGAATAACCTAGTTCTTAAAACGCAGCGTCTAGTTGGGCTACAACCATTGTCAACATAATCGGTAATGTTGACAATAAAAGACTGTCAACTCTTCTCAGTATCGAAGTATCTGCTTCATTTAGTGTCACAGAGTTGTTGTTTTGTTTTTTTTAAACCCATGGCCATTTTTATGTAAAAGCCCATGGCCATTTTATGTCATTAGCTATTGTTAGAAATTCCAATATTACTGTTTTATTCTACTCACTCTGCTTTGGTTAGATTTGCAGCCACCATTAGTTGATACGTGATAACATTTGGCTAACAGATTCAGAACATCTGAGCTCCAGGCCTTCACTGAATCAATACAAAACTCGTGCTCTTCTTCATTTTCCTGTTTTACAGGCAACTCTGCAAAGGAGCAAAATCAAATGCTTACTGATGGTAAGACTGCTGCTCGCTGTTTGCCATTCATTTTTAAAATCCATTTGGTCCTGCAAACGTGTTTGCCTAATTTAGTTCACAGTATTCAAATTATAATGATGTCTGACTGTCTGTATTGTTGTGAACATAGTTGGCAAACAATGCTTGATTACAACGATGCTGTTTGCTATAATGACTATGTAAATATTATGAATGTGCATTTGTGTGAGTTGGCATAAACCAACAACAAGTTTTGGTTTTGCTGATGGCAATAACTGAGGGACGAGGGAACAGGTGGATCATAGAATACACTGACTGTAAGGTAGTGTACTACACTGCTCTGCTTCTGTTCTGGGTACTAGTTTGAAACAACTACAGATTATGATGATGATAATCAATCAGAAAATGAGGAAAATCAACCCTGATCATCCTTCTAGTGTCTTTAATCATAAACCTGTTCCGAGTTGCTGTAACAGAAACCACTGCAGGTAATCTTGCCTCCCAACAGACATAAACATCTTCAGTAAATCTTTTCCTAAGCTTAAACAATAGGAGTTACAACAGCATCTAATTTTCCGAACATACAGGCAAGCTTCCCGAAGACAATTAATGCAAGTTTAGTACAGAAATTATTTGGTGACGCAAACCAATTGTTGCTGAAACCGTTATTTGGGTGGTGGCTGTGGCTGGTCTCAGAAGATGTTGAACGTTGGAAATTTGCATGAGGAGCTTCCGTGCTGGTGCGGTTTCACGTGGTCTATGGCTGGGAGTCCGGTTTGATTTACTACTAGATCCCGTCGAAAGTCGAAGTGCACATTTCAGATGACTGTGGCCACCCTGTAGCACGCCTATGCTACAAGCATGCGGTCTAACCAGCATCTTGACGTACCACACCTTTGAGGTGAGATGGATCATCCCGACAAATAAGGAAAGCTCAACAATATTGTGAACACTACTCTACAATACTATTGTACATATAAGCAAAGTTTCAGATCTTTGAGTTCAGGTCAGACAAACTTGATGCAAAGACAAAAGGGTTGTGTTCATACTTTGAATTGGGATTTCAGATGTACATTGTACAGTCGAGCCTACTGCCAGGTGTACTCCAAAGTCCACGATAAATATTCAGATTCAGATTGTTACACCATAATCTATATGTCATGTATAGTGATAGTTAAAACCAAATGAGTTTAAAATGCTGCACGGATAAATTTGATTAAATTGCAAGGGGTATTCAGATGAGAGAAGCCAACGTATAATACAAAGTGTCATAAAGAGAAAGGGGGGTTAGATGCTAAAGGGAGAAAATGACAGAAAATCACTGCAGTTAAAGAATGATAGCAGGGGAGATTTGGCCTTTTTTTTTGCATAAACATGAATCATAAATTAGGCGCACAGCAGTGTCTGTCCTCTTAATTAATTTCTTTGTTGAGTCGTAACCCCGTGAATGAGCGCCTGTCCCAGCGCCATACAGCGCAGCTCTGACTCCTAATGTGCATTTTTACAGTTCCTGTGTGTGTTTTCTCTGGTGGAAAAAGGTCACCGCTTCCCAATTAAACCTAATATCCAGGCGCACGCCCCCCCCACCCTCGCCTCGCCTGAAGGCACGCAACGGGTTCCAAGCCGAAACACAACTTCTCGCTTTGAACAGCCAGCGGGGAACCCGGTCACCAACGCTGCTGTTCTTCTCTATGTGTGCTATCTTGTGTCGGCTCTTCTGAAGCAAACTAAACCTCGTTGTGGCAGAAACATATAGAAACAACGATCGGACCTTGTAAGACCAAGGAACTACATGATTTTCTTCATGCACAACATTATTGTAGAACATCTGTGTTACGCTAGTCAAACTGAAACAAAGTCAGATAAATACATATATACCCTGTCTGAGTGGTTACATATGATTTTCTAATTTTCAAGAGTGACTGGCCTTATTGATGAGCCCTTCAGTTGTGTAGGCAGAGAACAGCTGAATGGGTAAATATCCCTTAGTTGAGCGGTGATATATTACCTTGCCATGAAACTCTTTTGTAGACTGCAGCGATAATCACCCAATTTGTCTCCATTGTGGATCTGGGATTTTACTGTTGTTGCAGATAAGCCGGCCAAGTCTGATCAATGGGAAGAGAGGGGCGTTGCCAGGGAACGGTCAATTTTATACAGAGCCTGTCATGAACTGATAGGACTGAATCACTTTACGAATAAAATTCACAATGAAATAAATTTCAGAAGTTAACCATTTCATTACACTCGTGAGGGCCCGAATGTTTGAGTCGCTGGTAAATAAGGTGCTGGCAAATTAGATAACCAGGTGGAAAGAGTAGTAGCAACTAGACACAACCATGCTCCCATGCTAATTTACATCAATTCTTTTCAGATACTGTAACTTGTGGCAACAACAACAAAAAAAACTTTACTGGACGAAGCACTGTGAAACACAGCAGCCGCTACGTAGAAGCTGAAATAAACTATAGCCTGGACAGGGTCGCCAACATCTGGCCACTATCTACTGAAGATTTAGAGACCCTCTAAAAATGCTTGTACTGTAACCGCATATGCACCTAATATAACTTAGTATGCATTACAAATGGCTTGTGTCTCAAATGTTTCCGAGTGGCATTTTCTTTCAGATTTTTTGGAAAGAGTGTTCAACAAGATCCGCAAATGGACAGAATAGGTTCAGCTTCAAATGTATGAGTAAGCTTTTGGACAATTCTAAGAATGAAACTTGTTTTCACTAACCTGTTATTGCTTCTTCATCCCCAGTTTGAACCCAAATGTTACCATTTGGTCTAGATTTCTACTGTATTCCAATTTCAAACCCATCTAGAGATGAGTAATGTTAAATAACATGAATTGATCTACAATCACTGGTTTTAAATATTAATTGATCAGTCGTGTATCTATTGGAACCCATCTTACACCTAATTAAATGACTCCTGATCATATTAACATAGTAAACTCATCAAAAATAATCATGTGTTGGAGGTTATAGGACCAGACAAAATTTAAAATCATGCAAAACAAGCTATGTAAGTAATAAAATGTTTGTAAAAAAGTCACATTTAAGGTGTTTGTATACACTGAAGTAAGCTTTAAGGTTTTCCTACAGACCCTTTAAAACAGAGTGGATGCCCATTAAAACAGACACACAACATCCACTACGTCCTTATGAATATTTTCAAATGTTTATGAACTGAAAAGAAGAAAAATAAATATTAGCAACAACGTAAAAGTAGTCTAGTTTGCAATCTAGTTTTTTAGCAGGATCTTTGATTTCACCCACTCCCTGACATAGCTTCAATTTTTCTAGCACAACTATCCTTCAAATAAACATTTTAATTCTTAACGTACCCAGTGAGGAGGAAAGCAGTGGCACTGCGGGCAAGTCTGAATAATTGATTGCTGCTATCTAGGGAACTCTTTATTTTCTTTTGATTTTTTTTCCACAAGCATAGATTTGATTTAAAACCAGACGTGCCATTGTTCCAAAAACCTCGACGTGACCCTCCCAGCGCTTCACACCTTCTTCTCCCTCTGGTAACACTTTCTAAATGTGCAAACACAAAACTCTGCAAGGTTACTGTCATGTTAACGGTTCCAGAAAACAGTCAAAAAAATGTTTAACTTAGCCAAATATTCAAAATAGCTAAGTTCAAACATGACTGATGTTATGTTTGTATTACTACATTTGCCAACACAAAAAAGGATAAATACTTAAAGCTCTCTAAAAGCGGTTCATGTGCACTTAAGGAATGATTGGATTTATATTTTGGATTTATACACAGCTTTGCTTTTGTATCACTCAGTTAATATGACAGACAATGATGTAGATTAGTGTTTCTCAAGGTTAATCTATATCCAGACTGAATATCACATGAACCAGGCCACGATTTACATACAACAATTCTAATTATCATCGAGTTCTCCTAAGATTATTGTGAACTCCATATGGCGACCTGACACTGAAGGATCAGTAATAGTGAGCATATCTGCTCTGATCTCTTAGCCTGTCTGTTTCATAACCCACTAAACAGAAGGTCAGAATGTCTAATAGAAACGTGACAGGAGCTGTAATCTGTTAATGGATAGGTTGGACTAAACACACTTGCAGACCTGATATTTACTCAAAATATGCTTTTACATGCTTTTAACCTTTAAACAGCAGCTATATTTAAAAGTTCTGAAAGTATGCTATCAAGTATAATGATAGGTTCGATTTCCGATCTTAGGTTATTTGCTTCATGTCTTTTCTCTCTTCTTTCTATTTTCTATTCAATAACCCAAAAATAATAATAATAATAATAAGAAAGCAATGCCACTGAAACTTTAAATTCTAATTACAACCTCAATTTATTAAGATGGTTAATTTACTGTTTGAAAGTTTCAAACACACCGGATCTAACGTGGAAAACGATCCCATGGACAACAGACTTAGAAAATTTTGAAATGAATGAAGCATTGCAGACCGACTGCGACTGTGTCTCGGAGTGCCTAACCAGGATAAGACGAGTGCCTAGTTTGGTCGGAGCAATGCAGCAATTTGACAGGTATGTACCGAGTCACACAGTAAGGGAGACACGGTGGAACATTTGTTTAGGAAAAAATATACATAAATAAAACTGTCCCTTTAAGAATTAAACTGATTAATTTTACATAATATTGTTCTCATTTATATCACAGACTTGCAGGTAGTTCCAATGCAGTCCATCAGAAAGAAATTATTTAAGGTAAACAATAAAGCATTTAAAAAAATTACTTACCCATGTAAGGAGTTCAGAATTATTTATGCAGCAGTGGCGCTGTTTTATTTTTACTTACAGACTTTGTATTCTGGTTTACTCTCACTCAATAATTTTAATTTGCAAGTGTTACCAGCCTCAGACCTAGGGGGAATCTGGGTTGGGACAAGCGATACACAGTCAGTGTGCGCTCTGGATCTGTGAATGATGAGGAACAGACACGTTAATATGATCTGCTTTGCTCTGGTCGGTAACAGTATCAAAACATACAACAATTACAGTTAACTTTAAAAATAATAACTATTCTTATCTGAAAAATCCCAATAATATCACAATTACATCAAAATACTCTTCTATATCAAAATACAGTGCAACATTCTTTCACTTCAAGATGGCTTAAAATGTAATAAACCTTTTGGTTCAGAATACTTCAAAATAAATACAGGTAAAAACTCAAATAGTACAAAAATAGCGTTCAGTAAACCAAAAAATAATATAAAGTTTTGAGTGTGTGCGTGTCTGTCTCTGTGTGTGTGGTTGCGTGTACAAGATTAATAAATAAAGTTAATACTGGATAAAATAATCATCTTTCAACAAAATTGAAAATAATACCTCTCCTGAATTTTAATGTTCATTCATACTTTTAGCCTTTAGCTATGATGCACACGGAAAATAAAGTGGACTCAACGTTCATGTTCACGCGCGTGCATGTACGCACACACACACACACACAGCTGTGCCCCCTGTGCTCTCTTTAGTAACACGATGAAAAACTACTGCCGGGAAACTTTATTCAACTCAACTAACTCACATCTCGGACTCTCAAAACGTCACTAAACATGTCACTGACAGTTCATATTCGTTTTAACATCTTGAGGAATGTTTAAAAAAAAAATTAGAACAGTTCCTGCGAATGATGAGGAACAGACATGTTAATATGATGTGCTTTGCTCTTGTAGCAGCGGTTTATTATTGACTGCGCATGCGTCGGCAGAGACCCTTGTATCACAGGAGCGCAGGAGCGCTATCTACTGACTCGGTGGTCCAGTAAGATGTGAAACCACATCGAAATGGGTCAATTAATGTTTAAGGATAGTTCTAATAATCTTAAAGAAAAATGGGGGGGTGTCTGTTTTAGTAAAAAAAACTTGAATAGGGCCAATAAATATCTGAACCCTCTACACAAGTCTGGAGTTCAGTTAAAGTACCCTCTATCACAGAGTCAAGAGTCTGACTCTGGCAGTGTGTCTTTGGGTAAAAATTGAGACGAACATTTCATCATCACTTATCGCCAACAGCAATGCCTTCCACTGATGCGTAGCTTCTTGTATAAGAGATAGGACCAATAAAACAAATTCTACACTTAAACGTTTAAGTTAAAATGACGTCGCCGTTAAGAATCCACATAAGATGGATAGTGATAGTCATGGAGGATCACAATCATATGATTTATTATTGGTGGAAATATGAAGAAAAAAAAACAGATAAACAAACAAAAAACAAAACAAGAGCTTCACAAGCAGACAGAACAACAAAGTTGGAATCTGGTACTTTCTCTTCCTGCTCTAGGAGTCTAGTTCAGCTAATGTCTATAGCATTTCTTTATTTGCTGAGTATGTGAGTACAGGATTGTTTTTCCTAATCTGACTCCCACACTCCCCTGCGAAAATGTTTTGCCTCTTGCTGTAATTCTCTCCCACTATTTATGTAACAGGCCTAGTTTAATTTACTTTACCCTCTCCACCAGTTAATCTTTCAAGCATTCTAACTATGGAGATATCTAGTTTTATAAACTCTGCCTCCTTTTACTGGCTAAACAGTGATAGATTGCATTCAAAATAACAACATATGATAAATTTTTGCATTCAAAATAACAAGTTATGATACATTTTTGCATTCAAAATAACAAGTTATGATACATTTTTGCATTCAAAATAAAAAGATATGATACATTTTTGCATTCAAAATAACAAGTTATGATACATTTTTGCATTCAAAATAAAAAGATATGATACATTTTTGCATTCAAAATAACAAGTTATGATAAATTTCTGCATTCAAAATAACAAGTTATGATACATTTTTATTGCTAAATTTGAACAAACCCATCTCCTTTGTTCACCTTTCACTGAACCATAACTACATTTTGACAACCTGCCTGCTGTGTTGTATAGAATAAATAATTACCTATTCACTGAGCTCAGTTGATATTTTTTCTTAGCCTTAGAGTGAATTGAAGTATAATCCGGATGTCTGTTTATGCAGGTTAGGTCACAAAATTGCAGGATACTGTCTCTTTCTGGAGACAGAGACCCAGACCTTTCGGCTGACAGGCACCAGAACAGTGGCAGCTTGTGCTCGATGTGCAGGCGATGAAGCAAAGCTAATTGAAAGAGAGCAGCGTACAAGCGTTGTGCCCCAGCTTAATATGGGTTCAGGAGAAATAAATTTGACAGGCTAACACATACGCACGTATCGCTCTTTTGATGTACTGTAATTCAGGGATGTGTGTGAGGAACAGTCATGTAAAAAAGGTACGGTGGTTAGCAGATGCAGAAAGCACTGAGTATTGAACAGAGCTTGTTTTTATGTTTAAAGAGAGTGGTGGCCGAGAAGTAACCTGGCCTTTGCTTTCCTTCGCAATTCCGTTCGATTCTAATCTCCTGCCAATACTCTCTGGAAATTCTCCCATTGAGCTCGATTTCTCAGAGTAAATTTCCTTTAGCCCAATCAGGAAACACAGGGAGGAGTTTTAAATGATGTTGTGCTGTTTTAGAAATGTAGTCTGGCCAAGGTTGTAGTTTAGCTCTTGCAGTGGAAGAGCAGAACAAAACACATTCAGTCTTCCAAATATTGAGGAAAGAAATTCAGAGCGAGAAGAATGTCTAACATTTCTGTTGCTTGCATATGGCAAACATTAACAATTGGGGTAAATTTAGATCCATCTACCAAGCAATCGTGTCTGGAAGCACAGCAAAGAACAAGGGACGGGTTCAGTGCAAGTACCATTGGTGGTCATTAAATCGTGGTTGGTGGTACCAAAAAACCCATGAATCCCGATGCCTTGCAACCAACCAAGGAAAATTGGGTATACGAAGCGTAGAAAGACGGTAAAAATGTGGAAATATTTTGGTTCAAGTACCCACGTGTAGTTGGTATCTACTGTTTAGGGTTAGACCCAGTATTGCGCTGTTAAGACTAGCATGACATTTTGATATGGGTTTCATTTGGCTGCGGTGTAAGGTAGTCTAGAACTATTTTACCTATTGTAGAATCAAATACATTCAGCGTGTACTGGTTAAACTAGTGCAGAAATTGAGGAGATGCTAAGAGAAAAGACACCCATTAGGTTCTTAGGTAGACAATGCAGAAGGCATAGTCCCAACATATTAACTTGGATTGTAGTTTTGACATGTAACTGTACAGCTCTACATTACTCTAAAAGTGATTGGTGTTTTTACGGCCTTCAGCTTCTTCCATCCAAGATACCTTTTGAAATAGAGAATTAAATCAAACCCTTGAATCTAATACTTTAAACGCTTTCTTGTCTTGGGTGGTGTATGTGTGTTTATCACAGATAGAGAATTTTTATAATGAGCTGTGTTACCTGTCCTTGTAGCGCTTGTTCTTAGGATCTGGTGTCCTCATTACAACAGATCAGTACCAGGACTTGATAAGCTTCCCAACCCTGCGTTGTCATCTTAATGAACACGTATGAGAACGCCCTTCATGTCCTTCTTTAGGCCTTCCATAGAACAAGCTATTTACAAGCAGCTCCAATATATTTTTCCTGCCCTCTCCTTGGTTGATACCACCTTTAATGGCTCATCAGGTATATAATGTGTCAGTCTTGCTGAAGCACACCCCGTATCTAATTTGCACTTTCTGACTCATGCTTTCAAACACTTTTTTGAATTTCATTTATTTTTTGGCACTATATCTGGAACGTGATCTTATCATTAACTAGTGAAGCTTTCATGTAAGACACGTTCTCATTTATTCTCTTTGGATAAACTTCTTGCAAAGGTGAACTAGGTCCTTCGTCTTTTAGAGGCAAAATTGTCATAACAACATCTATTTAATGAGCACCTTTTGTGCTTGTGGCTAGAATCCAAGCAGTTCTTTTTGAAAAAGCTCAAACACAAGTGACAGGGTATAGCTTTGAAGCACTTACTTTGTGCACATAATCAGATTTGACTCTTTACACAGCGGGCGAGGCTTAGGCAGTGGGTAACTTACACTTCTTTTGACCTCTGTCCCGCCGATTAGTTTCATCTTGTCTGAGAGTGGGAGATAATGTGTTTGTCCATGTGGCTCTTGCTATTTACTTTACAAACAGAAGATGTGGGTTCCGCAGGCGCTGGTCCACAGTCAGCTGGGATTTTGTTTGTTGCTTCTAAAATCTCCAAAGGATCTCATCTCAGCATACGTGCCTGGTTGGACTATCTGAGCTGTTAACAACAGTGTTTGACCAATTGCTTCTCTTGCCCAAACTTTGTTTTGTTATCATTTTCCACTATAGTTTAGAAATGATTGAAGTACATTTCGGTTTCCACTGGCTGTGGTTAGGATAAATAGAAATGAGGTAATGAATCTAATTTGGGCAAAACAATGTCATATGATGATGTTGAAAGTAATTAATGGAGGTAGTGACCTATGCCGTAAAGCAGTCAGCACATTTATATTGTTTTTTTTTTTTTTGTGTGTGTAAGGGTCCCTTCTCATAGTTTTTTAGTGCCCGTTAAAGCCATACTGACCCCTCCGACCATGACAATGGTGTCATTCAATGAGCTCTAAATCGATGTCCAATCACAAAAGTTATGAAAATATTTTATACAGGTTGAAAAGTCACTTAGTGTTGATTTAAGAACGTCTCGCAAGTAGTTTTGTGACCATAAACCTCGGCCTACAATGACTCCACCAAGTTCTCCTTTGAATGGTTAAAAAATCCCCCTAAGAAAAAAAAGTATGTTTAGAAAATGCCGATTAAAATTTCACACATAAATCCATTTTACACATCTTAGTATGACCTTAAACAGGCTGTTCCCGCCTAGCTTCTGATATTAAAATGATTCTTTAAAGCTAATTTGGCTAGGGGTTCTTTACAGCAATGTCAAAATCTTTTTGTCAGTTATCGTAATGGCAGTTATTACGGTAAACAGTAGCTATTCGTTTTAACGGTACAAACACTGTTACAAAGTGTGAGGTTAATGTTATTCCCCATTAATTAATAAACAATCACAAAACCTCTGACATAAAAAAATTTGTGGGTGATCTAAAACCTTAACCATCAACTATTGATCTATTTTTTATTTTTTTATATATGGATTATTTTTTTAACACCCCTTGGGTTATAGCAGTTCAGTAATTCCAGATTGTATTTAATTCAGGTCAACTGACAGAGGGTTTTTAATTTCATTGTTTTATTTAAGTAGTTCCTGTTATGTATAATTACTGTTTAATAAAAGAAAGTGTGGAAAAAAACAATGAATTCAAATCAGTAATAGGCTTCATTATGAATAATTTGGAGATAAGGGTATAATAAAATATGCCAACCTAACAAGAATAAATAAGAAACAACCTTGAGATTAGTGGTTTGGAATAGTTATATAAAGAACCTTCCAACAGTTTTCACTTATATAAATTCACAAAGAAGCTAATTTCTGGAAACTTTCTGAAAACTTTGTGGATCTCATTATATTTCAGAAATATATGTGTAGGCAGTTTCCTCCAGAAAACAAAAATGGATATGGTGTGAAGTAGTAATGGCAGCAATGTATGGAAATTTCTGCACAGATCACACAATGTTGCATACACTTGTAAACAAGCAAAAGGCCGGGGTTGGTCATGCGGCAGCAAAGGCAAGCTCAAGTTCAGGACGAAAGTGTGAACTGCACTTATTTTTTCGCCTCCCAAGACGTGGCCAATTACTGAGCTGATATGCGAGGCCAGAAAGATTACGATCATTTTAGTTTCCAAAGGTGTGAGGGTAATGGGTATGTTTAACTATTCTGTCAATACCTTTGGATTAAATGTAAAGACGTATGAAGGAAGTTAGCGTTAGTGCTTTTAATGGTGTAAGACTTAGGAAATCAGATGCATCACGTTTGAGCCTGCAGAATGTTGCTTTAAGAGACCATGATTCGTTTGTTTTCCTTGGTTTTTAGTCTCGTCTGGAAAGTGGTCCATTTAATGAAGCAAAAATGAAAAGCAGAATAAATAAATGCAATGACTACACAATGTAGTTTGCAAACAATACTTTCTTGTATCACTTAGACTTGCCTTTTGGGGGAACCAATAATGCTCTTTTTTTCTCATTTATTCTTGTTATGACCAAAAATGTAGTCTATTCAATGGAATACAATCAATCTAAGGTGAAAGGAAAAGGATGCAAGGTTTATAAAAAAATGTATCGCCTTCCACTCCAAATATACCCTGCAGAATTATTAGTATATGCCTTGACCAACTTTCATTTAAACCTATTTATCTCTGCAAAACATCCATTGAACTCAGAGGTTTTGCTCTGTTCATCTTCCCACCAAGTCTAACTAGTTTCTTTTTCAGTGCTGGGGATAAAGCATTTCCACAACACGATGCCACCACTGCTATGGTTCATGTGTTCAGGGTTACACAGATTCCACCCCTTTCAGTTTTTTCCTGTGTAGGCTAAAACTTTAGTTTCTGTTGGTATCTGCTGAGATATGTGTTCGCTTGTCCCTTACTGTATTTGGTGTCTAGTAATGTTTTAACGAACCTTTTTTTATGCCGTTTTCTCTCAACAGGAACTTTACTTTTTAAAAATCTTCCACAAAAGCTAGATTTCGCAGTGTTTAATGAATAATCTTCCTTCTAGTTTCTTCCACCTGAGCTTTGCTCTACGTAGCTGCTTCAGGATTACCAAGGATGATCAGCAATATCTGGAAGAAGTTATCATTTCTGTTGCTCCTTGGTTTTCAGGTGATGAATAAACCAGTGTTATGTCCAATGTGTATGTACTTAGCAGACCCTTTTTAATCCGAAGTGACTTACAAAGCAGGCAATAGCGTGAAGGGTGTTGGCTGGTGACTCAGGCCCCCAACAAGAAAGTCTGGTGACTTTCCATTTTTGCTATAAAGCTGTAAGGGACATCAGGGATGATATTCAACTGTTAAACATGTTCTTGTTGACACATCTCTGTTTGGCCGTACGGTTAGAAAGCTAGAGAGAGAGAAGCAACTTGCTCATTGTGACCAATTGAAGATAAAGTTTGAATATCCTCCCTTTTGCTTTGCTCCTTCGCCTTGCTCTGCATCCATGAAACCTCCTTTTTAGCTCCACTGGGATTTGGGGTCATAGTTCAGTTGCAATAACAATTTCTTGTTGCCATGGTTGCTGTCTAAAGAAGCAAGAGAAAAAATAAAAAATAGATAGAATTCTAAATGATCTGTTTTCTGTACTTGTCAGTCTCCATGATGCAGTTAGTTCTTCAATGTTTTTCTAAAAATCTTCGAGGCCTGAGACGGAAATACGCATGGTTGGAGTTGGAGTTTGTGAATTTGGTGAATCGGGTTTTGCCACAATCGTTTTTGTATTGCCTTTTCTGTTTCTATGTGACATCCCTAACATATCAAAACCACACAAACTTCCTTCCCGACCTGCTTTTTAAGGGCAAGTGGTGGCTATGTTGCCTTTAATATTTTAGAGCTGACAAGGCTGTTTGAGAGAGGTTACGTGATGAGGGGAAATGGAGCGGGAGCTGGAATGACAGAGGTGGAAGACGAAGATGGAGGAAGGTGAGGGTGAACTTCAGCTGAACTTTGTCCAAGCGAATTATAGTGGAGACCATGGGGATTAGTTGAAATAAACAGACACGTCAACAGCCACTGCCTCAACAATTCTGGGAAAGTACTAAATTTAAGCTAAAAGGTCAATGAACAATAAAACTGTTAAATATCCCGACAAACTTGATACTTTCAGTAAATTAGTCTGACCTATTAAGGCCTCTCATAAGTGCATTAAAAGAGGATGCTAAGAAAAAGAATGCAAAACTTGGCATCGCTTGCTTCAGCCTTTGTTTATGTCTAGATTTATTTTGTCTGCATTATTTTGGTGCAGAAATTTAACTTGTCTCACATCAGTGAAGTAAAAGTCAGATGAAATGCAATATGACCATTCAGGTGCTTTACCCTCGTAAGGAATAGCGTTTCCTAAGGGAGACATATAAAGATTGTTGTTTGATTCCTGAAACTCTATCGCAGGAAATCTAAGATATGTATCAGAGTATCAGTACCACATGCTGTATGGAAGTGGCACAATTCAGATCTTATTTTGGTGTGAACACATTGGAATCGGGCCATTTGCTCTATGAGCAGGTCGGATATGCGTCACAACAAATCAACCAAAAAAATTAGGTTTGAGTGACATTTGTCTGGTATATAAATCTAGGCTTTATTGCCCTTAGACATTAATGTTTGCACTAAGATATTTATCTGCTCTATGATGGACGGGCCAGCAAGACCAGTGCCTTACCGAATGACTGTTGGTCTGTCCCTTGACAATTATGTGGTAACCTGTCTGTTATTGTTGTCCCATAATTGTTCGTCTTTCTAAGGAACATATCCTGTGATATCTTTGTGTTGCTTTGCAAATATACGTGAAGTAATAAGTAAGCGATTGTTCAAACAGTTGGGCTTTTTCTTTAGTTACAGTTGAGGAGTGCAAATAAATTCCTTTCCTTGTGTGTAGAGCAATAATTTAAAGATTGCAAGTATTACCAATTAAATAAAAATTGCAATGTAGTTACCTTTAACCATACTTTTTTAACTTGACCTGTATCTAAAATCTAAACCTGGGGATTAGATATTCCTCTACTCATAAAATGATTGGACCATGATGGAACATGGTCAATGGTGACATGCAAGAACAAAATTTATCTGATAACCCAATTTAAAATCTAAAGATATCAGCTAACTTCCTAACTCACCTAATTAGTAAACGGTATCGCTCCTATGTGTAATTTAGTCTTGGTATGTATCAAACTCTTCTGTGAAGGCATCAGAGATTTCTTAGAGATCATCAGTATTGGAAATAAAATCTGATATAGGCTGAACAAGACCTTGGACTTATTTGGAAGTTAATCTTCCACTACTAGCTGCAATAGAATGCATAGATCATCAAGGGTCTAACTAAAGCGCCAGACTTAATCCACCTACATACAAATTACCAGTTTGGGAAATATAGTTTAGTTTCACTTTGCATATGAATACTTGATTGCTAATGAAGAAATATATATTGAATGGGTGTTATCATATAGAAACATACTACAAATGTATGAATTGATAACCTCTCTTCATATGTGGTTATAAAAAAGAAATGTAACTTCCATTTATGATGTTAAAATACAAAATTCTATTGATTTTATCTCTGCCCAAACAAAACCTGTTGACATCAGTGATTCTTGGGAATCTCCTATGAACGAGGCTTAGCTACATTCAGAGGGCTTCCAGAGATACTTTACAGACTCGTGAGCAAAGGCAACTGTCATTAATTTAGCAACACAACTAAAGAACATGGGTCTTAGCTATGGTCGGAACAGGCTTTAGGCTGCTACAGGTCAGGTTGTTCGGCTGGCTTGTGCAGCTAGCGTTGGAGAAGCTGTGAGTTTTTACTCATTCAGGACTTTATACACTTACGTCAAAGACATATTTGTGTGGGGGTCCTCTGTACATTTTTTTGTGGCCAGATTATTTGTACTGGGTCTTGCACTGGCTCTACAATGTCATCGATGTGATACAATGAATGAAAATAAAGTCGTTTGGTTCATTGGTTTTATCTGAGATTTAAGAAGTCAAATTGTTCGTTTTACAGCTAAACCAAGGGTAGGTTAATGCAGTGTCATGTGGAATTAATTGTTATTCTACTAGCCTACAAAACTAAGGACAATACAAAAATAGTTGCAACTGTAATTTCTGTTAAAGATTGTTTAAAAAAAGTATTATTTTGCACTAAATAGAAATATAAGCCTCCCTTCCCTGATTTGTGTTTGTAAGAACATTTTACAAACCATCGAATTTTACTTCACAATCTGGCACAACATTGTTTTGTTTTATCACATAACGTGGCAATAAAATACAACCTAAAACTGTTCCTCCTCCCATTAATCATAATGGAAAAAAGTAAAAAAGAACGTAAACCAAAGTGATCTGACAAACAAAAAGGAGTGAATAGCTCACATATGAAGTTGGCATCATCTTCCTACAATTCTCTATGATTATGATATAGGGAAAGATTTAGAAGTCATTCTGCATCATGTCTCGGTCAAGTTATTAGCCTAAATACATAGTGACAATATTTTTCTCACAGATGATTACAGTACTTGTGAAGGCCGTCCAATTTAATATACAGAGAATATATGAGGAGGCCTTTGTAGCCTTTTGAAATCCATAATAGTGCTAACGGGTTACACGGTGGAAATTGCAAGAATCATTGCAAGTTAGATCCTTTTTCATCAGCAGAATCCCTTCAGAGTTGCCATTCGGTCTTACCGAGTAGGCTGGGTTGTGTTGTACATAATGAGATGCTTTACCTGGAATAATATGGTGGTAATAATTCACATTTTAGTAATGATATTCTTTTCTCTCTACCTTTTTTCTATGTCAACCCAACACCTGGCCCTCTTCCTTTCTCCACAGGTAAGAAACTAAGACTTTAATTAACCTTTAATCTTGTTCCTAGTCATGGGTGTTACATTTGCTATTAACACTTACATAGTATTTCAAATCCAAAATACTTCATTAGTCCCAAAGTAAAATTTGCCTTTGGTAGTGGTAGTTTAGTTATTTGTATGATCAATATTGGATTTTGGGCTCTGGAGACATTTTTGATAACTATTGGTCCCTCAATAAACTCAAAATACAAAACGTTGTGTTAAAATATATATGTATATTTTAGTTATAGAGACATATGGAAAAAGCAAACAAGACTATAGAGAAACAATCCTTATGTTCTGACTGTATTCCCTACCTCAGTAGTTAAAATTTAGGCAGCCATTGTTAACACCCTCAGATTGATAATTCTTAAGCATCTTTGAGGCCATTTTTCCTCCCTAAACTTGTTTGCATAACTGGAAAAGTTACAATACACACTCTCAGGATCCATAAACAGCTGAAAAAAAATCCCAGGGAGACTTGTTGCTAGTGTTGTTGTGGACAGTAATATATGTGTCCTTACTTTCTTCCCCCCTACCAACATTTCTCTTTCTTTATTTCCTTCTTTCTTGCATTCTTGTATTGTTTCATTTATTTCTGCATTCTTCGTGTCTGTCCTTGTCCCAACTGCTTGATGCAACAGTAACCAAAGAAAAAACTTTAACTCTTCACCCTAGTAGCTGTGCTTCTGACTTATCTGTTATGAAAACTTATGGATGGTACAGTACATGAGAGCACCACCAACAACATTAGCTGACGGAGAGTAGATATTTAATACATCTACAAAGAAATGAACAAACTGCTACAGAGTAGTCGGTCGGATTGTTTCACCCCAACATTCCCCACGTTGTGGGCAATCGTATCCTCTCAGCTTTTTAGCTGGAATGATGAATCCCATCTTTCCACGGGGGCAGCAATCACTGACTGCAGAACTGTGCACTTTCATCATTCCTAATTGGCTAATAAATTACTCCCACTGATGAAAAATGGCACATGTGCAAACTGGTGATTAGTTACAGTTTGTCTTACAAAGTAGCTCGAGTTGCAAGGTGTGAGGAAGAGGAGCGCGTTAAAAAGGAATCAGAAAATGGAAGAGCTTTTCATCAATATTTGATAAAACATAACCGAGAGTGAGGAAGGATTATTAGACTTATGAGATTTAAAGATAAACCGCTGCGTGTTTCATTTAAGGGACAATTAAAGCGACATATCACCGTTACTGCACCGCTGCACATCAGGCTAATCCCCACTGAGACTGTTGGAATATTTATTTGGATACCAGGAGTCCCCCAGGGACGAGGATGTGCAAAGGGATTTCTAAGACGACGAGCCCCGCCTGGTTTGTGTCTAATGCTCACCACGGGACGTCCAATAATGGGGTTTGTTTAACTGGAACAAACGACTCTCTGTCTGTGTATTTACGGTTATTTTTCGTTCTGAAGGCTTTCCTCCTGTACAACGGTGCGTTGTTCGGAAAGCAGGCGCTTTGTTGGATAAAAATTCCATATTTGAGGACTCTAGGATTAAGTTACACAAAAACAGAAAAAGGATTTTAATCAAAATGGTCCAGTTGTGCAATTAGTTGGCAATAGAAATATTGTGGTCTTCCACAGTTATATTCTTAACCCAAGGTACGTTGTCCCAATGTGAATTGCCACAAAATGATGGAGGTTCGTCCTTTCAAAGAGAAAACATGTTTGGGTATCTGAATACTTGCATGGTGTCTGGAGTATCTAATCTAACTTTTTCTTTCTAACACATTTGTTCTTCATAGAAACTTCTGCCATTTAAGTCTTTTGATCGCATTCGGTAAACAAAAAAACTGCACGAAGAAATAACAGTGGTTGCTGGAGGTTTACACAGCCTCAGAAACAATGTCCTTTTATGAGGCAAATTCAGCTTTTACCTGTTTTTGATTTTTCTCTAAACAACATAAGGTCAAAATTATACATGCTATTTTTTATTCGTTAGTATACATGCTGTAGGTTCTTACATTAACTGTTGCAGAAACCCTTTACAATTTGACCAAAAATCAAGCAACTCTATTAGAATGAAAATGTAAATGTAGAAAAGCAATAATTAATTTATATAAGTGTGCACACCATTAAATGAGTATTATTTGAACAATCTTTTAACTAATTAATTACATTATCTCTATTAAGTCTATTTTGCAAAAGTACCCCTGGTATATTGAGGAGGGAGGTTTGTTTGTTTCTGAAGCTCCACCACTGATTTTGTCAGACTTTGTTCTCAACTCGATTGAATTCATTTCAATCCCCATTCAAGAGGAACCTTTAAACCTACCAGAGAACACAGTGACAAGAGCAGAGTAGTGGAAACACAGTGGAAGAAAATGGACTCAGTAGGCGTTTTTTTTTCTTCCCTCCCTCTCACCAATTACTTACCCTGCAGGTGACCATGCAGGTGACCATGCGCTTAGCTGATAATTCTTTATTCTGTGTTTCTTCCCAACTTTTCTCAATCTATATGGCCCTGCATATCTTTCCTTCTCTTTAATGTGGGTCCCTGCTGTTCACCACCTAGGGAGGGTGACGTCAGCTGCCCGAATTCTATTTGCTGGATTTTCATGTAGACCTAAGGATGTTGGCATCCACTATGAAAAAAAAGTCATCATCAAAACAACGGCTACTTACATAGGATCCTTTAAATTGGGACCTGGAAGTCATTTCTAAACTATAATGGCGCAGCAGGCAATACGACCCCAATCAGATTTTTCGTTTATGTAGTGTTTTTCACAGCAGTGCCCTCCATTGTCTGTTTTGTCCAAATCTGTCTGGATAACAGAAAATAATATTTAAAAATCAGGATATTAGCACAAAAATTCACGTTATTTCCGTGAAACATGAGATTCCTTGGAAAACAAACATTAACCTTAAGAAGGAAAATTAATGTCTGACAACAAAGGAATCCTAATTTTTATATTTTCCAGACAAATACCCTTTTAAATAGTATGCTTTGTTTGCTTTTTAGTAGCTATTAAAAGATATATTTGCGGCATTCGTATGAAGCAGTGTTGGCTGAAACCTTTAACATGCACAGGTTTTTTCTCGGTTGGGTTTCTTCCTGGAACACGGATGGATCAGATCAGTCAAGTAGAAAGGCCAATCTCCGGTGCTGCCATGACCCTTCTTTCTGAAGTCTTTTCTTTTCTGACGCCTCTATGTTATCAACACATCACATCCAGCGCAGAATAGAAGAGCGAATCACCATCATCACCCTGAACACTCTGCTGCACTCCAAAAGTGACAAGAGAAAGAGGGGATTGTCATATAAAGGCCTTGCAGAGGCAAGGGCTTTAGTGTTCCCTCCTGCATTCAGTGGGCAGTTTGTTTTTTAAGGGCATTGGTGCTTTCTTGGGATAAATCCCTTTTTCAGGCCCACTCACCAGCTCCTGCCAAAAAAACACTCAAACCAAAATGTTTTAATGTAGGGATTTGTGAAAAGGCTGTTCATATAGCTGACTAATGGCAGCTAATTGTGTGTAGAGCACTGAAGCATAGTCTGGGAATTCGTTTTCAAGGTCAACAAAGATAAATAAAATAGGTTTATCCAGCAGGTGAGGAAATCAATACTGTTCACTTTTTTAGATGGGTCAAAGAATTGGAACTATGCTTTTGTATGTTAGAAATGTCAAAAAGTCCAGAAGAAAGTCAGTTGTGGTCTTCTAACAAGCTTTTTATATGATTTTCTGGGTGAGATGTAATTTTGTCTGTTGCTGTTTTTGCAATACTGGATATACATTAAACCATGAGTTCCTGAGCTACCATCAGCATTTTGATGGCATGATTTTAGCATTACCTGTCAATATTAGCAGGTGTTAGACACCATCTAGGGAAATCCCAGAATACTTGAAAATAATCAGAACCACATTCAGAATCTCTTTATGTCAGTTAGTATGTCACACATATAAGGAATTTGGTCGGAGATGTACACAAAAGCACCTATAACTGACTATTTTATTAGTTCAAACACCAAATATACCTAAGGACGCAATTAATACACACAGTGGACACCACCTAGGCTACACAGGATTTACCGTCTGCAGTTTCAGTTCTGCTTTTGATGGTACACCCAGTGCAGCTCATGGATTGGTTGCATTTCAAATGTCTGCCAAAAGGATATCTAGCAGTATAGGAGATACGTAGGTATTATATATCTTCCCAAGCTGCATTTTCTGTCAAATAATTTGGACATGTTGAACGAAAAGAAATCCGCACAGACGCAGACTTTCTATGAGTAAAAGGTGAAACTCCCAACACTGAACTGCAAATAGCCAGGTGTCCACTGTATACCCCAGTATGTGTCTATACACATATTGAAAACCATTTTGGCACGTCTGCCAAAGTTAACATCCGTGGTCATCCATTGGCATCTTTATCGGCCAATCAAGTGTCAAGGAAAACTGGCGTGTCTAGTAGCATTGCACCTTGGTATTCTGGCACAACTACGTTTGTTACATTCAGTCTTTTGTATCAAAGTTTAGACATTGCTTAAAAAAAACAAGTGGAATGAGGAAAAACAAACTGCTCGAAAGTCTACTTTAAAAATTTTAAAGCAGAATTCATCAATTTGCCTGCTGGAAACACTTCAGCCAGTTTTTTATGATACTAAATTGACAATACACTGTTTTTTTAGATTCACTAAGTGCTATTGTTGTAAATAATTAGTGTCATATTAGTGAATAATTAGCCGTCTTAGTTTAGCACAAACTCTTACATAATAATGGCATATTCACACATCATAATGTTTGAAGGAATGCTTAGCTGAAAAAAACTTTTAACTTCTAGTTTTTACAATTGATCAATAATTATTTGATGGATTGAATTAGTACTTTTTAGGAAACCTTTTAATGGGTACTGATCTACAGCTAAGGTACGTCTAAGCAAGGTTTATGCATTCTCTTTTCTTTTACAGTACACGAGATCATATCTTCCTAGTAACTCTCACTCTTATTGCTGGTAATAGATCCATTTTCGATCCTCAGTTACCTTTGACCTGCGGTTTGGGCGCACATAAGAAAATGTTTAGACCCCACTTCCATGGGGAATTGGACTTTACGTCTGCTTGATGTAAGTAAGAGGTTCAGTTAACAGTAAACGCGTGCAGCATAATGAGTGAGGTAAGTGAGAAAGAATAACACATTAATGAATCAACACAGTAGGAAGTGTTTTTTTTTATAGGCTACAAGTTTCCCTTGTAATGGCACATGAAATTTAACAGCAAGCAACTACACTGTCTTAATCTGCAACATCCAAAATCCTTTAAGATGGCCATCCTTTACAGGCTTACAGGCTAATCATTAACATCCTCAACTGTCGAATTAGCTTAAAAACCAAGTTAACAAAATCATGTTAAAGTATTGAGATCTGAAGTATTGGTAATATCTATCAGTGTGGTGTGAGTGTTTCTTAATTTCATGGGAAGGTGTGAAAACATGATGATTTAATTACATTTTTTTTCTAAGGGTAATGAAATGAAAGGGTAGTGAAATCTATCATCAAGAACATCTGGCAATTACAACCAAAGTACATTCTGACATTTTGGTGGTGCTTTTTCTGTTTTTTTACTATATCTTTTCCTATGCTCCTAAACCTGCTTCCTTTTTAATGCAATTCCGTTTAGTGCATGATCAATAATTCCTTTTTATTTTTTCTCCCTACATTCTGTCTGGAGTACCACCTAAGGCCCTAACCTGTTACCACAGAAATCAATAGCCAGCACATTTTGCACAGTCAGAAAAGATGGACCAGGGAATTAGGAGCATGATGAATAAGAAATAAAATGTGAAAAGACGCTTGAACCTGGAGCAAATGTAAAATAGGCTGAGTCATGGTAGACATGACGCTGCCACCGGTATTATATTCGCCTTTGTTGCAAATTATCATCTGAACACCTCCAAAATGAATAAAACTAATATGCTGCCAAACTGCAAATGGTGCTTGAGGCTCTGCTGTGCATAAAACACACTCAGTGGCCACTTAATTATACACCCCTGTTCAATTACATGCCCACAACTCGCCTGCAGTTATGCTTGCAGACGTGATGAAGATGGCTTGCTATGAATTACCTATTTTGAAAACTGCTGATCTGCTTACAGAATACTGCCCAGAAAATAGTAAATATCCAGTTGGTAGTAGTCAGAGTTCTGGAGACAAAGGATGGACTAGTTTGGGATGATAGAAAGGGTAAAGTATGTAAAGCCCCATAATACAGCCAGGATATGCAGACCAAGCTCCGACGTTTTCACAGCAATGTGAACGGCCCAGTTCGGATTTTTTCACCCCCGAAGAAATCTGGCATGTGCCACTTCCTTATATGCCACTAAACTGCATATGTGTCTTACAGGTTTTTTTATTCTGCACCAGTAGAAGCCAGACGTGTTAAATCTGGACAAAAACATTGTCTGAAGAAAGTAGTGCCGACTTTAGTTTTCTGTTCCTCAGCTTCCTTCATTCCCCCGTGTGCTCAACAATCTTAAAATCCACCCATAGACGGCAGCATCGATCGTTACTGTCGTAAATGTTACGCTGGTGTGTGACGTCTCCATTCTTCTCCGTATGCGAGCCACTTTGGAGCCAAAGCCCGGTCACACAGAAGCATGATCAGTTTTTTGGGGACAGTCTGAAACTTAGCATCAAGATCTTTGTGAATATAGACTGAAGGACTCAAGTGACATTATTTAAGTTGAAATCTTTCGTAACAAAACGGAGGAAGATATTCCATAATAGTTTGATCTTTATTTGGGCGATACATTGAAATAAGTGTAGAAATACGTTGATGGAATGTATCAACTCTCATACCAAAGTATTAAGTAACCAAGGAAATGTGTAATGAATGTCAAGACTGAATAATCGTCACTTATTTACTAGTTTTTGTCTAGACGATAACTAATCTCAAACAAAGGATGTGTGGAGATAAAAGGGTGGATTCATTAGTATCATTTCCAGATTCCATAAACATACTATTAATGTAACACATCTCAAAGACTGCATCTCAAAGACACCCCCCCCCACCCCCACCCCCTTATCGATTCAGGATGCTCCATCCACAGTAGAGCTGATTGGCTGCGCCTCGTGGATGCTTTGCATTCCCCTCAGTTCCTTTTCATTTCTGCATTCACAGGACTGCAGGTCCCTTTCTCTGTTCTCCAAACTGTGTGGATGATTTAAACCAGCAGCCCTGTAACGTGCTCCTATGGGATTTCACTCCCAGATGCCCCCCGGTTACCCCTGCCGCCCTTCCAAGTAGCACTCTTGCACATCCATGATTGTGGCTGTTTTGAGCACCAGTTTGAATTTTTAACAACATGGTAATGGGGGTGGGGGGGTAATTGGGTTGCACCACATTTCAGGGTATGATAGAAAGGGTGTCAGAACAATGAGAGGAAGGAGGAGCCGGCTGCCATTCCGATGCACATTTTTCTGGAATGTCTCAGCGGGACGCCCGCTTTGATCACTATCGTTTCCCTGGTGTCTGCTCACACTGTACAAGGACAAACGCGTGCTGGCAGCCAGTGGTTAATCCGTGTGGCAGTGTATGCAGATGTACTTCTGGGGACGGCTCCCACAAACGGAACACTCCAGCCCTACTAGCCGCCATTGTTTGCTGTTTGTTTGTAACCAGAATGCGTCAGTAACAGAAGGCTGTGAGCCCACGGGAGATGTTTAAGGGTGGCCGGCTATAACGCCGCTGGCGCCTCAGGCTGAATATTAAGTTAACATTGTTTTGACTGTGGTTTTAACACAGATGCAGATGGAAATCCCTGTATTCAGTTCTGCCTGTAATCTTCAGGTTGAAGCACAGTTGAACAGAGCAGGCGAAGGCTTTGGATAATAAGACATGAGAGAAAAGACAGAAAAGGAAAGTCGGGTTTACGGGGTTTTAGAGCTCTTCAAAGAAAAACAGTTTGGAAGATGCTGCAATCAAAAAGGATTTTTTTGATAATATGATGGTTTCAAAAAGGTTGTGAAATATTGATAGGAAGATTATTCTTGAATTCCATTGGGATGTGGAGTACCGACACAAACTGGAATACACGGTTTCATCTTTATTTGATATAGCAGTATGGCAAAGAGCCCTCTCAGTGGGGAGTGTGTGTTTATGGTGATGAGTGGATATGGTGCTCTTCTTGACACTGTTCTGGTGTACGTGACTTCCAGTTCTGAACAGTTCCTCTCCGTTTGCCTCAGGCCTGTTGGATGCTGTTTTTAACTCACATGCAGATTTCCTTTGGCAGCCATGTTTTGGCAGCTTCACAGATGTTTCTTTTTCAGATGATTGGTGAAAATGCTCGGTAGGGTAAATGTCCCGATTTGTGCCGCTATTTTTTATTCGCTATTTAGATTTTTTTTGCTACCGTCAGACAGCAGGATAATCCAACCCTAACCAGGATTCTCAGCTTCCCACACATTGTCATGATCTTGTCTCAACACATCAGTTAGAACTTTAACATCCATCCACGTTCTCACGTCCGTAGTAATAGTGTGACGCTGACGTTCTTCCTCCGCACACGCAGGTTGCTTTGTGGTTGTGAACCTTTCACACAGTTACCTGATTGCGGTTGCATTTCATCAGTAATTTCAACAACCATGCAAAAAGATTGGAACATCAGCAAAGCATCGGTATTAAGAATCAAGATGTGTTGTGTGAACCTACTTGCTTATACCCCTACCTGTGGAGGCTTTATGTGCATGTCTCCTGCTTTATTATAAGCGCCACCAACAGTTCTGGGGGACTAGAAAATAGCGCTGTAGTTCTGGTACTGTGTAGAGACGGGTGTTTGTGAATCAGATATATATTATTAAAATAAAGAATTGTCATGTAGACGGGGCCCAATGGGTCTGAAAACAACCTGTTGATTTTAATTATTTAGGGTTATCAGGATACACATTTTTTTTTGTGCCGATATAAAATTAAACTTAAAGGCAACCAAGATTGTGTCTGTATAATGACAAATTATTAAAAAAGTTTGGGAATATTTTATTTCAGGAATTAGAAGGAAACATGTTATCCTTATTTTGTGTAATAGACAATAAAGACACTGTACTACAATTTTTTTAATGTCCTCACTAGAGCTTTTGCACAGTCAGCTCTGTACTGATAACTACTCTTTACACAGATAATGTGTTCAAATAAGAGCTGCTCTCTCCGTGTGTCCGCCTGCATGCTTCCTCCGTTCCCAGTAACATTTCAAGGATTAAGCAGCCGTCACTTTTCTCCAAGACAACAGTGACTAACTCCCCCCTCACTATCACCACACACACACACACACACACACACACACACACACACACACACACACACACACACACACACACACACACACACACACACACACACACACACACACACACACACACACACACACACACACACA
>JAVLVB010000588.1:117161-137548 GCA_032876305.1 Orestias chungarensis | reverse complement strand
CACCTCTGCGACCCCACAAGAACAAGCGGGGTGAATAATGGACGGCTTGATGAATTTAAATTTACTTTTAATTGGAAGAGCAGCTGAAAAGGGGCTTTTATGGAGAATCTTTGATACTGATTTCCAAATGCGTAGATTACATTGATGCATCTCACAGTAATATGTCTTACGCCGTTAAATCTTGATAATTTTGATAATTATGGTTTACAACTCTTAAATAAAACCAAATGTTCAGTGTATAAAATATTGTGAAAGAGTTAGAGCTATATGGCATAGCCCTTTTTTCCTCACTGTTATTTCTTAAAAAGTAGTCACAAGTGACAGAAATCAGTTTCAATAGTTTGTTTTTACTTTTTTTACTGTTTTAATTTCTTTCATGAAGCGACCTGAATTCAAAGTCGTAAATAAATACAAGCTTTAAGTTTCATGCTTTCGGCGCCTATTTCCAGCTTACAACGGGCGAGAGGCAGGGGTACACCCTGGACAGGTCGCCAGTCCATCGAAGGGCAACACAGAAACATACAGGACAAACAACCACTCATACACACACTCACACTCACACCTAAGGACAATTTAGAGTGCCCAATCAGCCTAACAGTCATGTTTTATGACTGTGGGAGGAAGCCGGAGTACCCGGAGAGAACCCATGCATGCAGGGAGAACATGCAAACTCCTTGCAGAAAGAAAAGTTTTAATCTTTTTTTTTATTTTTTTTTATTCAATCTACAACAATCCATTTAAATTACATAGAAAGTAAAGAAGGGCATGCTTCTTATCGAACAAGCATCAGTACAACATTACAGCCTGATATTAAAGCATTAGATAAAACTTGCTTTTTTACTGTTACATTACAGATAATAAGCAGGTGATTTTTAACCAGAAGACCTTCATCAGCAGCAGAGTAGTGGAGATAAAATAGAATATTTTATTTTGCCTGAGGATATTTAAACATTTCTTTGCACCAAACCCTGACTATCATTAGTAGAATGATTAAAAAGTCATGTTTTTATTTAAAGATATATAACACAAAATGTATCATCTGGATAGTTTTTATTTTTCCGTCTGTTGAAAAAAAGAACTTCACAGCGGGTTCCCTCTCACTCTAAACCTTGCTGAAATCAGCAACAGACGGCTGCTATCAGACTGTCAACTGCCATTGTGAATAAGGGCTGTGAGGCCAATCTTCTATAATGACTGTTTGATGATGAGTCTATTTAATTATCATTAGCCTGATCACACATCACCATCCCCTTTATGGATCCCCATGGAGGTAGTAATAAGGCAGGTTTGTAGGAGGTGATAGAGGGGCTTGCTTATCAGATCAGAGACGAGACAGAGGGGAAGGAAGACAGCTGAAGGGATGCAAATTTGGAAAAATCTGTGGGCAACTAAAGGAATAGCAGAGTGAATTAGCACACACTCATTTTAGCATGAATCTCACTAATACAGGGTGTTAAAATTTGAATTGTTCTGTTTTAAGGTGGAATAATACAACAAACAAAGAGAGTTTTTTTTTAAACAACTTGGTGAATGTAGAATTTTCTCAGGCTTACATCGGTGTTGAAGTTGTATTAACTGTAAGCCCGCCAAGGTCAAGGAGTGGAAGTTTTTATTTTTGCCCTTTTTTTGTTGCAGATGTCTCCTAATACAGTTCTTTAAGTCCTTTTTCTTCTGTACACAGGAGGCATTGCTGTTGAACGCTGTAGTTTAACAGTAAAGCAATAAGCATGTACTGCTTGCATTTTTAACTGCACCGTTTCAGAGATCAAGTTGGCAAAACCAGCAACACTCAGCAAATAAAATTACTCCAGTTCTTAGAATAGTTGGGTTCGGGTCACCTCAAACTTCTGTGCTTTGTTAAGAGCATTTCCACCAGTGTAGGGAACCAAACATGTGACATCAACAGTGGGCATTACACAACTTAATAGGACTACCTTAATAGGAACATGGTTCAGTAGTTTGTCTTGGTTTTGTAAAAAAACAAACCAAAGAAAAAACAAACTAAACTATAAACAAATAAAGGTACATTTCAAATTGGGTTCTGATTGTGGCTTTCAGATTCAGGAAATCCCAAAAGAGAATTCAAAAGAGTCTGCGTTTACAATAATACAGTCCATTTTGAAGAGTTTAAGTACAGCACTTGTTAAAGTAGAGCAAGTTGAGGATGTTTAGATTAGAAAAAAATGAGGTGGAAGTCTCCCTGTTCGAAAGCCACAAACTAAAGCTATAGTTTCTGAAAAGTAGTTTATTTATGCACCAAAAACCAAATACTAGACCTTCAGAAAATGTAACATTCAAAAACCCTTTCAAAAATTCACCAACACAGCTTTCTGTCTTACTGGACATTACAGAGAGACTAAAATAAAGTCAGCTATTGCACAGTCTCTACTGCCATGCTTGTTTGTTGTTTCTTAGGTTAGTTGACTGGGGGATGTCATGGTTTGTGCAGAAAAAAAACGACTAACAAAAACAGCTGTTTTGCGGTGCTGGAGTTAAACCAGAGTTGGGGTTGTTGAACTTCTTAATTCCTCTGGAAACGCTAGTACATAAACAAATTTGGGGTCTGGATTGTGCTCTGTACCACATGGGTAAAAAAGACCTATCTTTAAAATGTGTCTGTGGTTCAGTCACCTAAATATTATTACGTCAAACCATTTCCACCGTCTCCAGAAGGCCGTCGGGTTGCCTGACCCTGCTTTTATGAATGTTCTACGCATTTCCATCAAGGTTAAGTTTGATTTGTTCCAGAATGTAAAAATGTTAGATGTCTTAATTTCTTCAATTCTGCTTGCTATGACCAAGAGAAAAGACAAGTTGAGCTTCTCTTTGGCACGGAGAACAAAATCTGCGGCATTTATAATTAAAGACGCTGCATATTGTAGGTTTTTGAAAGCTATGGACAATCTCTAAATAGTTCAATTTCACCTTACTTTGAAATAACGGTGTAAATCAATCAAGAAATACCCCATGATTTCATGAAATTCATGATGAGGAAGAGTGTGTTTACCTTCTGGGATGCTTTTTATGTAATAAAACAAAAAAAAACAACAACTATGGGATGAGAGAGGAGGTATGAAAATAACCAACTGTAAGACAAAGAAGATAAAAAATTGAGTAAGCAGAAGAAGACAACATCAGGGAAAATCAGTGAAGGAGGAAATCTCAAAACTGATTGGAGATGCAAGATAAAAAGGAACAGGCTAAGAGACTGGAATTTCAAAAAGGGTGATGGCATACCAGGGAGAACAAAAGATTCTGGCATGCCAAAAGCTGGCTGGAAAATGGGAAATAAATAAATAAGCGTACAAGAAAGGAAGGCGTGATTAAAACAAGCTAATGACAAAGAATGGAAGATGGTGTGGGTGGAGGGGATCGTTGGTAGAAACTAGTCTGATTCTATCAATTAGACTGATTAAACGAGGGGCACCGTGCAACCGTTCACCCTCGTACCTCACCTAATTTACTGCGATCTTCTTGGCTTCCCAACATGCCTGGGAGGGTAAACAAAGGAGACTCCCATCAGCAAAGCCCACCACCCCCACCAATCACACACACACACACACACACAATCTGTACATAATTCCCCTCACTGGTGAAGGAACCCTCTTAACCATGTGGCTGGGAGCTGAGGGGTATTTTTCGTAGTCCTACCAGGGAGACCGGTGTCAGTGTCTACTTAATAAGCTGTGCAGTAGGAACACAGGAGAAGCTTTGCTCTCAAGCGGCTGCCACTGTCTGTATGCTGTGACTGCACTCTCAGAATCTGGATAAATAACATGCTGGACAAGGATTGGCTATCGCTGAGAGTAACCAAGAGCATAGTTATTGAATCTGATATGAAGAAAGAAACAAAAACAAAAAACACCCAGCATGTGAAACACACCCAAGCTCTCACTGTTATGAGCTGCAGCAAGAGTTTCTCTCTGACTCTGAAATGCATTTAGGGAAATGCTTCACGCGACAATAGGAGGCTGGAAATGTTTCAACAAAACAGGCCCTCCAAGACGCACTTGAAGTAAATCTGTGTGAAAAGGTGCTCGTTAAAGACGAAATGAAGAGTGAGACCGCGAGCTGGCAGCCCGGGGCAAATACATAAGCGAGCCTTTCAAGCCATCCTCTAAAATGTCTACAAAGTGCACTTTACACATGTAACTAAACTCCTTGTTTTTTGATACCTCTAATAAAAATACAATGCTTTTTTTATCCCTTCTGAGGTAACCAAATCAGTAAATAGTCCATCTGTGATTTATTTAGTCTTACTATGTTTTCACTGAAAGAACTGCCATACCTGAACTGGTTCTGTTCAGGTGTATTTGAAGTGCGGCGCTTTCAGAGCAGACGCCCATTTCCACCAGTTTAGGTAACCAAGCTTTAGTCGCCAACAGTGGTCGTTAAGCAACACATGGTTCAACGCAAAGAAGTGAATATATAACAATATATAATATATAATACAACCGTGTTTGAAAGAATCCGCTTGTGATATGTTATCTAGTCCATGTTTGAAGAGTTTAAGTACTGTAGTTTTTGTTTTTTCGATTATTTTAGGATCCACAGATATCTCAACGGATCACCATCAACTTTTGCTGCACACAATACAGACGAAAATAAAATTAGCTGCTGGATTTCCCCAACAGGTCTTTATTTGTTTCTTTGCTCAGATTGAAAAATACTTGTGACATTATGGTTTGCGTATGGTTTGCAAAAGCAGTTGGAATCCAGAACTGGCTCCAAGCTATATTTGAAAATGCCTATTTGAGGTAAATGTAGCTGCTCTGTGGAGGCCTTGAGATTTCTAACAGAACATTTGTGAACAAACGTCCTCTCTTGAGACCAAGACAAATGGCAGGTAGTTTAGGGAGACCCTGACAGAAAAATCCTCCGAATTTCATTTGTAAAAAGTCGCATGTGAAATCGATCTTCTCCATGTGAAGTTATATTAGTCCCGTTAAAACTACACACACACATGTGGATTGGGATCAGGATTTTTAAAAAAAAGATTCATGTCTTCACATTGGTTTCACCTGTTAACACTCTAAGGGAATACATGATCACATGTTCCACCACAAAAAAAGCTTCATACTCACATGTGACCCACATGTGACCAAACCCACTGGTATTCACCTTAGCTGAGACACCAGAAGCAGACAGAGACCATTACTCAGTTAAATAGTTCCGTTGAGACAACCATTAGTTGTTTACTCCACAAACCTGGCATTTATCTAAGAACAGCAAAAGAAGGTATTGAAAGAAAACTAGTAAAGGAAAGAATGTACTGACAGAAAAGAACATTAACCATTTTAGTACTATCGCCGGGAACCAACACAACACATCTCACTGAACAGAGCATCTCCACAGTTAATCAATATTTTACTAATCAAACCGATTATTGGGCAAAGCCCCGAGTGTTTGTAGATCCCTACATTGACCATGGATAAACCTACAGCTTTTTAGGCTTCTTCTTTTCTTGTCCTGTATACAGTAGATCTCTTACATTCAGGGGAATGGACCGTTTTTTTTTTTTTGTTGCTTTTTTTTACCCTCTACTTTCTATTGATTCCCAGTAATCCACTGACAACTGTTTGCCATAGCGGAATGCTTGAGGGTTTCCACTGTGTCGGCCCACGCCTCGATGTGCTACACTGCGCGCAAGACTATCCATCTTTCCGCTATTGCAGCTAGTCAGGCACAGAAGCCTCTTATTTTAGGGTATTAAAAAGTTGAACCAAAGGAGATACAGTGAGTTGTAGGTTATATTGTTTCAACTCTGAGGCTCGGATTGGGTTGTAATGATGGATTATGGGACTGTGTGGTCCGCTCTTATAAAATGTCAAATTGTTCCTGTTGGCTGTTCTATAAAAAAACAAACTATAGATTATGTAACTCTATCAGTTTTTACGTGGCAGTTGGAACAGAAAATTGTGGGTAATTTCCAGAATTTATATAAGACTGTGCAGCAAAGTTTAAAGGTTATACATTGGGTGTATATCAGTTTGCATAAATATATTTGAACAGGTTGTTATCGTGATTTTGTATGATTGAATGACTCAAAAGAGTGTGACATTGTGAAATAAAATTAAAAATGTCCATAGCTTTCTTTTTTTGTTCCACAATAAAAATGTGTTTGGCATTTGTGTTCAACCAACCTGAAACAGCTTCTTGTACAACCATTAATCAAAGGAGTTACCGCTAGTTTTTTAACAGTTTCTGACTAAATTTAGGTCTGGGCTTTGACTAGGCCATTCTCATGCACTAATGCGGTTTGATGGTAATTCCAATGTTTCCTTAATAGGGTGATGTGTTGACATCCCCGTCATTTTTAACATTTGCTTTTAATTACACGTGTTGAATATGGGGCCTCAAAACATTTGTAAATTTAACCAAGAGTTGGCCAGAATATTGGAGGTTGACAATTCTTCTCCCGATAGCCAGGCAGTAACCAAAAGAACGTTTGTTATCATCAGCCTCATATTGATGAAATTGATTAACAATCTCACTGTATGCACACACAGTGATACCAAATAAAATGTCATAAATGATGCTGTGAAAGCTCTGTCCCATCATACAAGGACGGAAAAATGACCTTTCCTACAATTGTAACTGAACTTAAAAAGATTTTTTTTCATATGAGACTGAAAAAACATGGTGTACCCTTATTTACAGTTTTTGTAACATTGTTTTTAACTTTACATTGGACTGCCTCTTGTTGGTCGTTCTGTATTTGTAAATTCCCCTATTTTTGACATTTTAAGGGGAAAATAAGAACTTAAAAAGAAAATGGAGCTTCAGAATCTCAATTACCTACATTTAAGATAAAAATGCGTCTCGAGAAACCAGTTAATTAGCTTTCTTATTTAAGCCCTTAACCATTGGATGAATCTGCAAAGCAGCAAATAAAGAAGCGGAATTAATTTTCCTTGACACTCATTGGCTATAATTAAAGAAATTAAAATAGGGAAGATCGTAGATAATGGTGTTGCTAATTATAATTCAGATGTACATTTTAATGCATATCAAAGTATATTTATTGCATAAACTAATAAAATACGATCTTACAAGCTTGTTTATATATGGTCTGAAGTTCCTAAGAACTTTAGCCAATGAATGCCCTTCTTGCGGTTCTCAGTGGGTTTTTGGAATGGCATGAAAGGAATCAACAAAAATCATAATCATATAGATTAGTCTGGAAAGTCTCGATTTGATGTTTTGATTGAATAAGGACCTTTTATATGAATGCATACCAAACTGGCTTAAAGCAACACTAAAGAAGTTTCAGTTTTGGTTTATTACTGCGTCCCAGTGTGGACAAAAGCTGTAGTGTTTTGATATGTATAATCTGTTCTGCTGCACCTTAAAGATTGGAAATGTTAGTATTATTGCTGTGTTCCAGACATAAGGGCATGATATGGTAGGAACAGATTTTTTCAAATTATTCGTTCTATACTCATCATCTATACTCATTTTCTTTAGACGTAACAATCTAATTACAAACTGCTTTTTCATTTACTCCCATACCAGCACTTTGTTCCACCTTTTTTGTATTCAGTCCGCTGCTGAGGAGCTGCAGTAGTTCATCTGCACTGAAACAAACAGCCAAACTAAACCCCTACCTCTCTAAATTTCTCATTCTTGGTTAAATGAATCCAGTTGAGTGCAGAAGAGCAGAACCAAAAGTGGAAGAAAGACAAATTGCGGGTTTCTTTTGAAATGATAAAAGAAGGTTGCCTGTTTCATTTGCAGTTTGTAAAAAAGACAATTGCACAGATACTGGAGTTTTTATTTTATTTTATTTTTTATATATTTATATAACTTTATGCACTTTTGGAAGCTTTGTCTATTTTGTCTCCAAAACTTTAGAAAATGTTACCTTTAAAAAAAAAAAAAACACACCCCATCTAAGTAGCTTTTTGCCCATTTTGAGTTGTCGTGCTCCCTTTATTTATTTTCCTTGTTTTAGTACAGCACACATTCTGATTGTATTCATGCTTTAACCTCCCTAACCCGACCTTCCTTCGAGTGAATCACAAGCTCTGTTTCCATCAACATTTGTTTCTGTGCATTCTGAATCAGAAAATGTTGACAAAAATTCAGAATAATCTTCTTAACTTCATTTCTTGGCTTTTCTGAAAAATAATGTTAATGCTCTATGGTGGAGATGGAAACAGATTTTCTTAATAAAGTCAGACTTATTGTGCTACTTTCTGTTTATTACAGCCCCGCTTAACATCAACATCTTACCAAAACCTGGTTCCCTTTGCACTGTTTCAACTGCTCACAAATCACATGGAAGTCAGTCAGAAAGACAGCTAGAGTTTAGCCCGCAGTTGAGTATAGACTGGAAGATAGATTTTTGCCCACAGTTAGAGGAGAACAACCAAAACTATGGATCAAAGGAGCATGATTTTATTGAAAACCTGCAAGAGAACAGTTTCCACAAAAACAGAATGTCTATAAAGAAATTCCACAGAGGTTCCAGTTTCAGGCTCAGCAAACAAAAAAAACACACAAGAAAACAAAAATGTTTACAATTTTAATTGAGAAAAGTTTATATATATATGTGTGTATGTGTGTGTGCATGTCTATTTCCTAATCAGAAACTTTGTACTACTATCCTGACCTGATTTTGTGGACGAGATAAAAACCCATGCTGGTTTGTACATTTCTAAGAAGAGGTGAAGAAATTTTTACATTTCACAGAAACATCCTCCTTCATTCTGACCTAAAAATTGAAAAGTGACTGCTTATTTAGGGAGAAAAAAAG
Source organism: Orestias chungarensis (assembly GCA_032876305.1). Classification (NCBI taxonomy): domain Eukaryota; kingdom Metazoa; phylum Chordata; class Actinopteri; order Cyprinodontiformes; family Cyprinodontidae; genus Orestias; species Orestias chungarensis. Next base: position 128,790 of record JAVLVB010000588.1, on the reverse strand, counting down.
TGATTGGTTCCAACTTGAAAGCTTATATTTTTGTCTTTCGTTTCCCCCTCAAGCAGCTGCGACTCCATCACCAGTCAGTCTGAAGATGAATTTCTTTCTGGAAGAGGAGGTAGACTGCTGAATTTGAGTCAACAAGGCAGGAGTGGAGCTCACTGACAGTCATATTAGTCATCCTGAACCATGGTAATAAGTGGCTCTATTTTTAGGCTCATCATGGGGATACCAGGCTGAAATATCTTATTATCATGCCTTCATGCTCGCAGCATATGTTCTCCGTGGTGCCAGTCTGTGTGTGGGAGATGTTGTACCGTCTCGTTTCTTCATTAAAGCAAAAGTTTTTGAAGTGATTCACCAGTTCTAGCCAGGTTTCACAGACCTGTAGGACATGAGCCTGTTTTTTTATGTTGTCTTTTGTAGTTGGACAACATAAGGAGTTCATTTTTATTTACCAGTCGCACCTGCTAACGCAAACTCTCACAAACCCATAGGCAGATCGGTTGTTGTTTTTTGCCTTGCCCAGGGGCACGTTGAAATGTAACTTTTAGCCTCCAATTTTCACTTTGCTAGTTGACTACCCCATTGAGAAGCTAAAGTATTAAATGTACAAGCATATCAAAAAATAAGAAGCTTAACGTCCACTCAAAGCATCACTAAGTTTCAACCATCATAAAATATTTTCATAACTTTTGTGATTATACGTTGAGTTACAGCTCATTGCATGACACCTCTGTCATGGCGAAGGGGTCTGCACTAAGAAACTATGAGGAGGGTGGCAGGAACCCTGACAAACAAAACAACTACAAATGTGCTGACTGCTTTACGGCATACGTCACATCCCCCGTTTCTTATTTTCAACATGATCATATGACATTGTTTCATCACAATAAGATTCATCACCTCATCGCCATCCACCCTTCACACTTCCACTAGAAACTGAAATGTAATTCAGTTCAACGACAGGCCACCGGATTATATCTGACATGCTTCAACATTTACTCAATTTTAAATTCAGTATATATGGCTAATAGGGTGAAAAATGTACAGACAAAACATAATAAATTTATTTTCAACTGTGTTGAAATGGAATTATAAAAGACAGAAGTCATCATGTTTGGATTAAAGGTTCTAACTATTGATCCCATCCATAGCTAGTTACTACTACTTATTAGCTTTTTCTTAGTACGAAACAACTTCTTGTCAACTTTCACAAACCAGCGACAGGCAGCCAATTAAATACACCGTATCGGTTCAAATCAATTATCTCCACCACACAAGTACCCCCCACCACTGTTATGAAGTAATTGAGGTAATGGGTTTTTGTTCCCACGCATGCATTATGAAACCTCTCAGCAGCAATTAAGATCATTATCCACTGTTGTGTTTTTGTTTTAAGTCCATTTCAGGTCCATTTTGCTAGCTCGCAGTTTAGAGTCTTAAATGAATTTACAGGAAGGAAACACATTTGCATAGCTTTAGCCATCAGGAAAACACCCTCAATCCTAGGAAGAATGCACTTTGTTCCTGAACTGTTGATTATTTCATCTCAAAAGAACTAAGTGACGGATATGAGTGACTTAGTGGCGGAAAAAAAAGCAACTGCACACTGAAGCAGTGCTGTAGTTGAAGCTCTTAAAACAGCTTAAAGTAGTCACAACAGCAAGTTAGTAGCAAATGCCTGGATTTGTATGCGAAAAGTGTTTTTTTTGACGAAGCTCTCCACTTTAGCTAAAAATCTTATGGTTAGATAACAATGAGAAAGAAAAAATAATATAAACACATTCACTGCTTATGTTTTATGCAGTTAGGCTAAATAAAATGTCTTTTTGTACATTTTGCTTTGATGCCTCAGTACCTGTTGTGCTACTCAATTCTTTATATGTTTTCACCAAATATAACTTCTCTTTTGAAAAAGAATCTGTTGAACTTGCAGCCAACATAATATTTGTCGATGCATCTGCACTAAGGAGAAGAAATCAGGATTTTTTGTCGTATTTCTTTCGTCCTAACATGTCCTTCAGGTATGTTTAAGCTCTCCCTGGGTAGATTTGCAATATGAATTTAACCCCAGCTTCCTTTGACATAACATAAAGCGTGGAATTATTGTGTAAGGACTAATACTCCCGTGCTTGTTTATGTTTTTTAATCTGTAACAATAAACGTGACTACTATGAAGCAGCTACACATGCTCCTGTTTGACCTTTATGGTTAATGTTTGGCATATTTATTATACACTAATATGTGTGCACTGGATAAGGTACGCTGATGTCAGTGAATGTGCTAATGACAACCTACATGTTAACAATAGCATTTTACCTAACTTTAGCATTGAAGCTAAATTTGATGTATAAGATAAACTTTACATACTGAATGCAGACATTAGGTGTCACTCTATATGCTAGCAATAGCCATTGGTGTAAGTTAGCATGCTTATGACAACCCACATCCTAACGTTAGCATTACAGCTAACATTAGCATTTAAGCTAAATTAGGTAATGATAACCCACATGCTAACGTTAGCTTCATGGTTTTAAATTCGATTTTAAGCTACCTTTAGCTTAAAGAGTTTTTCTAACCTTTTTAGGGCAATAATCGGAACCCTGCGGACAGGCACAGCTGGCAGGCACCTTCAAAATTTATTCGGGAATTTTCTAGCTATATATATATATATATATATATATATATATATATATACATATATATAGAGAGAGAGGATATAGAAGATTAGTTTTCATTTTGTATAATTATGTCAGCTAGGTGGCAGCTGTGTCTATCAAGATTGCGGTTTCTACATGATAGTGTGTGAAATTTGCGCGCAACTGGTATTTGTCACATAAATGTTTCGTCTCAGTTGTGGATGGGTTTGAGGCAAATATGCAACAAAAGACCACAGTGGGATATTAAGTCCCTCACCATTTTGTGATTAAATCGCTTGTATATGATCTTTGAGTAGGGAAGTGGTCAACAGTAGCTGACTTCATTGGAAAATAAGGCAACAGCTGCTGCGCTGCCATGTCTGCCATGTTAAGCATTTTGCATGCTGAGGTACCCAACAGTGCAGACCAATTTTGTATATTGTGTATCAGGACCTTTGCAGATGTAAGGACTCGCCCTCTGGGATGCTGGCATTTGTGTAGTACATAGATTTTTAAAATTTGTATTGTGTAATAAAATATTTTATTCGTAGCCCCTTCTTACCGGGACTTGCTTGCGCAATACTAATCAATGGCAGCTCTAAACAAGTAGCTTTTGAGCCTTGATTTAAAGAAATTTAGAAGTTTTCTGGGAGTTTGTCCCAAATTTGAGGTGCATAAAAACTCCATGTTTTTTTCTGGTTCTGGGGCTGCATAATCAACTGAAACCAGAAGACCTGAGGGTTCTGGAAGGTTCATACAATAAAAGCAGGTCTGTAATGTATGGGTTTCTAAGCCATTCTGTGTTTTATGAATGGCTGAGAAAAAAAATTTGAGAAGTACATTTTAATTTAAAATGAGTCGGTTATTGGCAGTAGTCGGCATTTTAAGTAGGAACAAATATATAACAACAGGATTTGCCTCCAACCACCTTTGACATGTGACAATAAATGTGTTTTTATCTCATGTACAAGAGGAAAACCTTTTTACTCATTGATTTTCCCTTTGGTACATGACTAAGTTGATTTCTGTCTTTAGTGCTTTTTAAGAAGTCACAAATTTAATCTAGAAGGTCAACGATAAAGAGGGTTATTTTCTTAAGCTCTACAGACTGAGAAGACTTGTCGCATGAGTAAGTACACTCCAGCGCACCATAATGATACTGTTTGGGTTGGTGTTCCTAGCTTGCTGCTCTGTTTGGCTGTTTGTGTGTCCAGTAGCGCCGATATGTATGCCAGTCAGAGTGATGCTTCCTGTCACTGGTGATAAGTGATAATTGAATTTTGCCAGGCGGAGCTGACAGGGCAGGGCAGACAGGCTGTGTGTGTGTGTGTGTGTGTGTGTGTGTGTGTGTGTGTGTGTGTGTGTGTGTGTGTGTGTGTGTGTGTGTGTGTGTGTGTGTGTGTGTGTGTGTGTGTGTGTGTGTGTGTGTGTGTGTGTGTGTGTGTGTGTGTGTGTGTGTGTGTGGGATGGGATGGTCTTGGCAGGATGGCACTTTTAATTATGTCTGTCGGGGGCCACAAAGGAGATCAATCCAGTATAATATTGAGCAGACCTTTCATTCTTTGTCTTAGTAGTCTCAATTTCACTTCCTGTTTCAATGCTTTCAGTCACTTAAGTATAACAAGCATAAATCTGAGTCATTAATTAACTCAGCTTATTGCTTGTACACTGTTGGAATATTAAAAATTTTAACTTGACCTGACTTGTTGCCCTGATGTTAAACAAGTGTTTTAAAGGTTTTGTGATAGCTTTCAATAAGTCGATTGCAAATCTTTGGAGGATTTTTCAAATTTGGGTGATCTTTTACTATCATTGTTGTGATAAATCCTCTAAGATGAAGGTGTAAATTGTTTTTTCTTTTTATGTAGTCTTCTTTATGTTCCTGAATTGTGTGTGGATGCTTAAACCCGAGTCAGTTTGTTTTTTGTTTTTTTTCCATTACTGCTGATTCATGTCTGTTATGTGGGGACACATGTCTCCACATAACAGGGGTTGTTTCATAGTTTCTTGGCCTTATTAAATTGAGAGGTTACTTGTTCTGACTACTTTTGTTCTTCCATTTAATTTGCTAAAGGTTGACCAACACTTAAGACCTCATCAGCGTGTGAAAAATAAATGAGAGGTTTAAATTTTGGTCCCTAAAATCATTGCTGATGTTTTTACATGAAAACCATGTCGAGAATGGGAAATTTTTGTGCTGTAGTACTTTGGCAGACAAGTTTGTGGAGTATTTTTTAGAAGTGAATGACCCCAGAATGACTCAGCGCTTCAACACAACTCAAGCAGAAGGTCGAATCCAGAGCTGGCTGACGCTTATTGAAAATGCCATTGAATATTTATGTGATAGACGAAGTGAGAAAACACACTAACCGCCCTCCAATAACTAAGGGGATGGGCTTATGGCCTTCTTTCACTTACCCAAGGTAAATAAGTTTGGAAGTTGCACTGTAAATCTTCATTTTTTATAATAAGTGTCACATAAAACAGGCTAAGGCAAGCTTTAAATGTATATTATAGAGGTGGGACAATATATCTGACATGAGCAAATTAAACAAAAATAAGAGCTAAGCAAAATCTAGTCTATGAGAAGTCAATTCCTAGTGTATAATTAAACTTGGGTAAAAAACATAATCAGCGCTGAATGATCTGATGGTTGAAAAATTGGAATATAATGGCTCAAACATAAAGTAGCTTAACTGTGCTGCAAATTTTCTGACTTAGAGTTTGACATAATCTCTACCTTTAAAGGAGGGTTTGCTATTGTTTTACTTTGCAGGGATTAGGGTTTTATCCAGACATTTGGAGATGAATTAGTGGATACACTGAATGATAATTCAAACCAGGATTTTTAGTTCTTTCTGTATTTGGAGTGCCAGAACAACTGTATGACTGTCTAAAAAGGGCTCAAGATGTCTTGTTGTAGTCTACACGGGGCTTACTTCTCTGGTTTCTTTTTAGGGTTTAAGGGTTTTCTTGGTCTTTTAATTACAAAGCTATTTACTTGGGTCAAAATTATGACATCCCAGGGAGGCATGTTCATCTTTGCCATTAATCACAAGTAGAAACACAATAGTATATGGCCTTTAAACTCACAAATATGTATGTTTAGGTTTATTTCTGGAATTTCATCCAATAAACTATCAAGTCTCCTCAATTTGCCCATAACTACAAACATCCTATGGCATAGAGTTACAAAAGGTTTTTTTTCTGTTTTTCTTGCCACCACACATTCAAGATCATTGAAAGTAAGATAGAATGCACACAAATATTTTTGTGTGTATGACACTTAGTGTTGTTTTGAACATGCCAAATACATAGGGGACATTGTGCAGCAAAATTAAAGCTATATCTTTAAAACAACCATGACTTCCTGTTAGGAATGACAAATGGCCCCTTTTGTACATCTCAACAGGCTGGAGCAATAAGGATTTTAAAAACAAACGAGCAACCCCATCTGAACTACCGTACAAATGAACACCTCTCCGATCATCCACAAATGTTTCAGCACATAATCATAAAATAAGCTATTTTTCAGTTTTTGATAAGCAGTCCAGAAGGAATAAAGAGAAAGCTGAAACATTTGGCATTCAAAGAAATGCCGCCTTTCGTACGACATGTCTTCCTCCACAAATAATCCTGGAGAAAGGCCCATTGGTTCTTCTTAACCTGTTTAAAAGAGTTTGCCAAATAGCTTTGCTATGTTCGTGAGGGGTGGAGTTGACATTTCTGAAGTATGTGAATACCTAAACGTCATCCTGTGGTATAAAAAGGCAAAAAGTTGTGTCCAAAATCGTAATAACAGAAACTTTATTGGCAGCAGCAGTTCTAAAATTTTCTGCACTGTATGGAAAAACTGTGATTTGACATGCATGGAAGTAGAAGGAAATAAGGCAGTATAAGCCATAAACTAAGACAGATGTACGTATATACATGCAAAACTGAAAACAAAGCTACATGCTCCAGTTTCCATAACTCTTGCTGTGAGAATTCTGTAAACCTATTGTAATGTAGAATTCAGAAGATTTAAATCTTCAGGCTTCATGTTCTCTACCAACAGTGATGTTGAAGATATTCTTTTTAGTGAAGGTTGACGGCTGTGGTGCTATTATATATTAAAGTGCAAATAGTCTTTTAATGCTGCATTTTTTTTAAACCTGGACGGCTGTCATGCTTTAGTGGTGAATTCGTTTGGACGGCTAAAATATAAATACAGAGTATGTGGCTGCAAAATTAACTCTGTAGAAAGCCTCCTGTTTGTGGCGTCGGTCCAGGTATTGCATTTACATAAATCACCAAATTTTTCTCATTGTCTATAGCAGCAGGTACTTTCTTCCTGCCTACTGGCTCAAATTAAGAGTGCGAGTCAACTAAAGGGGGCTTTTTAGCTTTTATTCCTAGGAATGACTTTAATGTCACTGAAATTGGAGCTATGTCAGTTGAAAGAGCTCCATGTTGTGAACCTTGATAGATTTTTGGACTTGATACTGTGTCAGCTAGAACAATTTAAAAATGCAACTGTAATAACTCATTAAACCATGAAATCTGGTGGCATGCTGGTGCCTACCAGTCACTGGGTAAAAAGTGGGGTACACATAGAGGGACCAGCATAACAGGCTTTTGTTCGTCCTGGGGAGGAACCTGGAGTACCCGGAGTGAACCAATGCACTGGGAGAACATTCCATCTCTATGCAAAAAGATCCATGGATGGGATTAAAACCCAGAACCATTTTGCTGCTAGGCAACAGTGCTACTAACTGCGGCTTCGATCAGCCCATTATGACCCATACTGTCCCTACTATTTCTTTAAATTCTACACAGTCACCATGTGCATTGGTCTTTGTTTACATTAACATTGGAGTTATCTAACCTTTACTTTATGTAGTTTTTCAAGGTTTTAAGGTTAACACTGCATATATATTGTTTAGTTTGACAACAGGACCTCCATTTCAGTTTGTGCATCTTTGTTGCTCTGGTTTATTTATCCTTGATCATTTTGTGATTGTGAAGTTAAATTAGTCAGTTAAATTAGTTTTTCTGCCTGGACTTGTTGCTGATGTATTAGTTGATTACACTGAATCAACACTATACCTCTAGGGATCTAGTAGTGGTTTGGCTTCACTTCAAACGAAGCATCAGTGTGGTAAAGAAATGGGAATATAAGGGACTTTGAACTTGCTGATGGTCTGATTGAGTATTTCTGGAAAAGCTTTCCTAGTGCTACAAGTCTTGATTTTGTCTGTAGCACTCAGCTGCTAGACTCAGAATGTTATGTCAACATGAAATTATGGATCCATCCTGCATTTTATCAATGGTTCAGGCAACAGTTTAAGCCTGCGTATTATCAACAAAGCATTGCTGAAATGTCAAATCCTACCTAAGTATTCCTGCTGACTATGTTCACCAGTTAATGGATAAACGGTGCACCTAAGCACTTCCGACAATGTAGCATAGATTTGTTTTTTGTTTTTTACCCGACCAATCGAAACATAAATAAGGCTGTAAGAAGCTAAGCTGCGTAGGAGCTAAAAAGATGGATTCTCCAATGTAACCAACTCTCTCAGAGTGGCTGTGTAACGATTGAGCGGGCTGGTTACATCAGAGGGGTAACTATAATTGGTTTCATTTGGTTTTCAGTGCGCTCAGGGACCAGAAGTTTCCCTGATGGGTAAATGGAGAGAGTTCAAATAAAGAAAAAATGCAACTGCTAAAGGGGAAGAAAAAAAAAGGAATCACCTTTTTAGATTTTTGATGACGAAACAAATTCATAATCATATGCATGAATTGTTGGTTTTAGATCTCAATTCAGAAATAGGATTAAAATGTTTAAGTAAGAATTGACTAATAAATGCAATTCATCTCTGATAATTCAACAGAAATATTTCAATGTTCAAATGTTAAAAAACACTTTTAAGGTAGGATTTTTATTTGCCTAATTTAGATTTAGTTGTATTTCTTTTTCAGTGACTGTCCTGGTCCCCTATAGATGAGACACTGGAAAACTATAAGAAACAGAAAGAATGAAGCTTGACACCAAGGACTTATGAGAAGCACCGAATTCTGCTCTTTGTTTTTTTCCTCATCTGTTTTTCCTTCTTCTATGAAGGTGGCACGCTTTGATCTACCTTTTTACTATATAAAAATCAGCATACAAACTATCATTGATTTAATAAACCAAGGGATAGAAGTGGAAAGAAAAACACAGCGAAAAATCATAAAAACTGAAAACAAACAGCAAGACTTTTTTAAGGCACTGCTGCATCGCGGTTATCACAACCCTTTTAAAAAAGATGCTAGTTTTGGGATGATCATTTGAAATCTAAATAAATAAGAAAAGATCATTAAGATCTTTTAAAGAAGAAGGTATGCAATGTAGATCTTGCTACTGTGCATCTTGCTATCAGTCACAATCGAGCTGCCAGCGAGATGAAGTCTTCTGTGTGTAAGTTTGTGGGAACCTGAGTGACACCTGAGTGTCAGCTTACCGTGGAAGATGATGATCTTTAAAATGTAGAGCACTGTGGTGAAGCTCAACCTGCACATTTCTACCTCACACACACACACAAACGTACGCACGCACGCACAAATCTCCCCATATGGAGTTCTTTTTTTACCTTCATGTAATTAAGTCTAGAATAATTGCTCACAGGTTCTTCTTCCACCACCTCGGCTTCACTTTTTATTTGACAGACAAATGTAATTAAAAAAAGAAGGGAGCACAAGAGTTGATCGTTGTCTCTGTCCTCTAATGGAGAACTCGGACCCGCCGTCTATCATCGACAGCACGAGGGAGACATGCGTGCTGAGCAATGGAGATGGAGAGATCCGTCATCGAGAGCAAGAGAGCAAAAGATAAGGAGTGTTAGATGGTTAAGGTGAAAACAACATCTATCTATCTATCTATCTATCTATCTATCTATCTATCTATCTATCTATCTATCTATCTATCTATCTATCTATCTATCTATCTATCTATCTATCTATCTATCTATCTATCCATCTATCTATCTATCTATCCATCTGTTGACGCACGTTGAAAAGTAAATGTTATATAGTGTCTCATGGAGCAGAACGGATCCAACTCCTTGTCAGTCATAATCAGTGCAGTTTAAAAAGGCTTCAGATGGAAGGTGCAGCAAACAGATGACAGGGTTGAATCTAGGACAGCTGGTCTATGTTCACTGTCACTCTCAGTGTCAACGCACATACACTGTGTTCTGCTTTTCATTCCCATGAGTTAGCTTAAAGAAACTAACATACGTTTAACTGACGTGAGAAAAACTCTTTATAACTCCAAGTGCAAATACCTTAAAAAACAGCACTTTATTGAAAAAACAAGGAGCTGCGGCCCAAGTTTGTAGAGCCAAAGCTAAACTTACTTGAAAGTTTTGAAATGGTCGTTGATTTTGCAGATTTTTTGTATAGGAGTGTTTGAAATATTCCCTGTGGGGAGTAGTCTTTAACCTTTTAAGCAGAACTTTGGTCAAGATGTGCATAGCGGGAATGTCAAAGGCATAAAATGTATAATGCATGAGGAAGCATCTTGATAATGTATTTTTGTTGTCAACGCAGCGCAATAAAACTGAAAGAATTATCACTACATCGTGGTAGCTGCATTCAAGACATTGTTTGATTAAAGATGCAACATTTCTCACCTCAGCTTCACACAGGTGCAGCCATGAGGTGAGAAAAAACATGGAGGAGGTGGAGGAATAGCTTTATACCGCACAGGTCCCACTGACCATCCCTTCCTAAAGAGGGATTATTGTAATCCTGTGATGTAAAAAATATTAAAAAAAAGATTCTGCCATAATCTTGGATATTGATCAAGTTATTTTGAGGCTGTACACACGTCCGATCATGTCAAATTGGAAAAAGTATGTCTGAAAGTGATAGCATTAAGTAAAAATGATATTATTTAAAGGTATATGCATGTTTACTACGTGACAATTTGCTTTTATGTTAAAATCACACCGCACAAAAACATATCCTTCTTTATAATTCCTTGTGAAACATCAATATTACAGCTATTATATTTCAATCTAAGACTGTATATTTGTCCTTCTTTCAGCCAGCTTACAGGTGGTGCTGAGCAACAGCGCTTCTATTCTCTGCTTTGAATACGATGTCAACAAACAACATCAGGTTCAGAGTGAACAGTTTTAAAAGACATTCAGTTTTATTGTAAGATTTTAGAATACATCAACAGAAAATAGGGCGAATTCTGAACCGAAAGGTAACACGCAAATATTTTAAAAGCACAGTAAGCATATGTTTTCCGTCCCTCTGATTTTCGACCACACAATAACATTAGGATGAAATCACTGCTGCAAATGTTTTATAGAATGGTTCTTCCAGCTGTGCACATCGACAGACTGAACATTTTGCCCATTACTCCATTAAAACTACAGAACAGCTGGATTTACACGGAGATAATGTTGCACAACATTACTCTTTTTACTCATTTAAGGATTCCTAAGAGCAAATGGTTGCACTGGATTTTACTTGGGAGTATTGGGTGAAATATCAGTTTGTCCCTACGATATTTTCTTGTTCTGTCACGAAAAATCCACATAATATAAATTAACTTCTTGGCTTTAAAGAAACCGAAATGAAAAGCTATTTTGAGAACACCCCATAATGCTGCGCAGTTTGACAAAATTGTATACACCAAATGTTTGAAATGCCTTTTTAAAACCGCATTTAGTAGCAAAAACCTGAATGATTATAGATAGTTATGTACGTGTGTACAAATCATTCTTAATTTAAACACAGATACCTTATTCTCCATCTTCAGTGGAATAAGTTTTGGAATCTTACTTGTGACTAAGATATTTTCAACATCCTTCACATGGAAAATACAAAAATCTTTCTCAGCGAGGTCATAGTAAGAAAAAATATCCAAGCTTTTCAATAATTGATTGGAAAAAATTAAAACACAAGCTCAAATAAAAGCATCAGGGATGCAAGGCAGCAAAAAAAAAAAAAAAAAAAAAAAA
>JAVLVB010000588.1:89729-117061 GCA_032876305.1 Orestias chungarensis | reverse complement strand
ATACCATGGCAGTCATGAGAATATTAGACAGAAACAACCTTCAGTCAGAGGTCTTATTAAATTTAAGACTGACTGCTACTGGGGATCTTTCCTGTCCACAGCGTCATTATCCATTACTACGGCGATGATAACATTTAAATTAGCTTTGCAAAAAACAAGTATGTTTAAATATAATTTTAACTGAAATAATGTAAATTAATGAGGTTTGAATCGTCAAAGGTTCTGCTCATTACTGTTTTTGACTATTAAACTTTCCTGATGGTAGTAGTTGAATGGATCGAGAACAAAATGGGGTAGCCTTGTGTGTAATGTAACACTGGTGTCTTTCACAGGCAGCACAAGCATCGACTTTTACAGATGTGATTCTTTAAGTCACATTAATGCATCACGCCCGGGCGCCTTCCAAAACAGAGACAGGAAGTTTTAAGACTGCTTTTATCTGACACACACAAAAGCACCACTATGCTGCAGGGAACCATGAGTTATTACTCACAGGACATCCTCATGAAGGAGGAATGTCCGTCCACTTCCAGTCCCTGCTGCCACAGCTCACCGTATATCTCCCAGTCTTCTCTGTGAGCTGCTGAATCGAGCTGCTTCTAGATAAAGACTTATAGGCAAGAGTGCCACTTGTTGGTAAATGATATAATTGCATAAGGAAGGCTGTACGTGTAAGTGGAGAGTTTCTGAAAAAGCTGTGAATCTGTTTAAATACTCGACTCTGCTTTCTGTACCCTCCGATGACCGAGCTATTTTATTGGAGGACGTTTTGACTTTAGCGTGTGTTTCTGGTTACCCTAACTATTTTATTTTAAAATTAGAATGTAGCATTCATAAGATCATCTGCTCTTTTTTTTTTTTTTGTTACATACCAAACGATGAAGATAAGAGAGTGTTCATATCAGGGAGACACGCTTACGTTATCGTCTTCCATCATTCCAATCCACGGCATTTCCATTGTTGTAGTGATTTACAGCCCTTTAGTCAATTCCGAGTCCAGCAGTATTCATGCTGTCTAACTTGCCTGGAAAGCCTCCCCAGAGAGGCTTTCTTATCGTCCTTTAGACGATTGATGGAGCTACACCAACGCCTGTGTCCAGCCACCGTATGCAAAAACCTCATTTCAGCTCCTCGTATCCTAGTGCTCCTTCTTGCAGTCATGATTCATATCTGAAAACCAGCGGATGGGGTTGGAACATAGGTGGGTTGGTAATTGACCGCTTCACTTTATAACTAAGCTCCTTCTCTTCCATCACATGACCAGGTCCCAGTCCATTTATCTATTTTCCCATTTCATTCTACCATCTCTCTTGTACAACAACACAAAATGTATGAACTCTACTTTAGACAGTAACTGAATTTTAAAATGATAAAATCATATATTACTTTACGAAACAAAAAATAACTTTTTAAATCTTAGAACAGAAAACTCTATGATCTCAGATTTACTATGGAAATGTCTGTATTCTATTATCACTGCAACATTGCATTCACAGGGTTGTGCATTCAATTAAAGCTTCAATTCCTGCATCGTGTGGAATTGCTCCTGAGCAAGGCAGTTAAGTACAGTATGATAATTTACGTGTGGATAGTATTTCAGAGGAATATTGCTTTAAAGCCTTAAGTTGCAAGTGTGACATAAAGAAGTGGGGTTTGTTTACCTTCTAACATTATATTGCAACTAAGAGAACAAAAAAAAAACATGAAGTAAAAAGAAAAAAAGCTAAAGTAGCGTCAAACTGGCCCATTTTTCTTGAATAAACATACTGTGCTGAAGATTGCAGGATGTTTGTCTTAACATTCTTGTGTTTGAGGGCGCGTATCTGTCAGAGGTTAACCTGAGTGATGTCCTTTAAACGGAGACATGCTGACAGAGGCAGGTTAAGCTGACGAATGTTGCTCCCCTTCAGGGACTTGAGGGAAAAAAACCACAGTGAGACATCTATCAGACTAAAGACGACTCGTATAGCGGTAAAAGAAATGCAGCACGGTCGTAAAGCTGCCGATTTTTGTTGTGCATGTAAGCCATTTCCAAATGTTTAGAGTTTATAAGGGGAGCTAATAATAATAAAAACAAAAAAACATTAGAATGGTAGAATTCTGAAAAAATGTTTAATTGAAGTGACAGAGAACAGAAAGAATCAAACAGTTCACAATGTATGGTATATACATTGTGAACTGTTTGATTCTTTCTGTTTAAGTGTAAATGTTACAAGTTCAGGCTAAAGTAAGGATGTGGCAGAACTACCTGTAATCAAATCAGTTTTGAAACACCGAAATCTAGATGGTTATTTTGTACTATTGTAACCACATGTTGTTCAAACTTTTCAGGATAGCACTTCAATAGCACTAATTAAGATTTACCTCCAAATGCCATCAAATGTAAAATGTTGATATAATAATTGTTGCATCGTGTCAAAAATGATGTGTACCCATCTCAATAATCACTGAAGAAGTGTTTAAACTTAAAGGATGACACTCAAGGCTATTACCCTAAAACTTAACGTCCTGCCAAATATTCTCTGTCACGCTCTTTTTTTTTCATTCTACCAGACAAAAAGAAAAACAACAAAAAACAACAACACAGCTGTGGATTTAGGATTAAAAGATTGGTTTAATCCTAAATCCACAAGGGGTATGTATAATTTTGGCCTTACCTGTAAAAATGAAAGAAGTGCCTCCTTTTTTTCTTTCCTAATTCATCCTCAAAATTCTCTTCCTTTTGGGGTTTGTTTAAAATAACCGTCATGCTTCAATGAGCGACACACACACACACACACACACACACACACACACACACACACACACACACACACACACACACACACACACACACACACACACGGGGCACTTAAGCATTTCAACCAGAAATCTGTGAGGCGTTCTTTACAAGCTGCCTAATTGCAGTCATGATGAGAATACCAAAAGGAGTCTGCGCTTGCTTACTTGGTGCGTGCGTGTCTCCAGGCATGCACATTTATAAAATGTCTCTTAATATAATATAGAAATAGCGCCCCGCTGCTGCAGCGTCACATTTAAATGCATCGCAAGTGTGAAGCTTATTTGATGTTGAACCTTTTAAGTTAATAACGAACGTAAAAGAGGAAGGGTGAAAAACGCTTAGACGTGATTGAACGAACAAAAACAACATTACTTTGGATGCATCTGTATGCGTTTTGATTAAAGGGGAAAAAAAACGCAGGGCGAAATGTGGATTCATATTTGTTATAGTGCTTTGTTGTGCTTAAGCATTTCAATATTCCGTTGCGTGTTTTACTTTGATGAAATGATTGGTATCAAGAAAAGTGACATTAAAGAACTGTCGCAGACCCTTTTTACTACTTTGAACTCTAACAGAGCCTCTTTTTTTTTCCTGTTCATCCACAAATCCCTTTGCAGTTGATCTAAACCAGAATTGTAAATAACTATTCTTAATTAGGTCTTCATTTGTGTAGTTAGCTTTTAAAATGATTCCCAAAACCCAACAAGTATGGGTGACATTTGTCCCTGAGGTGGAAAGTTTCAGGTCATAGAGATGCTGCCTGTTTAATTAAACACGGTGACATGCAGTGAAGTTTGTGACTGGTGTCGGGAGTTGAACATCTGGTTTTTGGATGTTCAAATCTAACACCCCCCCAAAAATATAATATTTTAGTTTAACTTTGACCTTAACTGATTAATAATCGTGCAGATTTTTGGTTCTAGATTATTTGTTCTTGTCTGGTTTTTGTAGCTCAACGACGTCATTTTCCATTCTTAAAAGGAAGTCATGGTTGTTTTGAATGATTGTGATTGGCTGACTTCAATTTTTTGTTTTGCAGAACACTGCCCCCCCAATGCATTTGGCATGTTTAGGAGAACATTTAGTGGCATATTTGTTCACATTAGTTTGGTTAATTTACTGTTCTGAAAACAATAGTTTGTGTATGGCATTAGTTTTTAAAACAACGTGGCACAGGTGCCACATGCTTGCTAAGGCTACGTTCACATATCAGGCAAATATGACAATCCTTTTTTTCCCCATATCTGACTTTTTCATTGCTGTGTGAACACCTCAAATGGGAGCTTTTGTTGCGATCGCAAAGGTTGTGGATTTAATTCCAGCCTTTGTTCTCTGGTGATGTGGTTTCAACTCCAATCTGATCTACTTCATTGTTGAATGGAGGCAAGTGCTGATGGCGGAATGAGACTTGGGGCGTTTAAGGATAATGAGTTGAATCATAAATAGAATTGTTTTGTTATGTTCACATACTTCCCATAGTGCTTTAGATTATTGAGGCTGAGGCCAAAAGGTATTTAATCAAACATCTTCTGGTGTTACGATGGAAATATTTCTAAAAATCACTTGGATTATAATTCACACTAACAAACCCTCATTGGTCAGCTTCCTGCTGCTTTTATAGGCCGTATAAATGGTTCTGGGCCATTAATTTACATCGATCTTTGCTATTGGTAGCTGTAAATGGCTCATAAATATGATTGGTGGTTTGGCAGGTCCAGGTCTAGCCCGTGTTTAATGCTTCCACTTTATGAGCTGTAAAACTCTAAATAGATAATCAGTGCAAGGTCGCTTGCATTTAAGGCTAATAAAGAAAGTTTTTGAGGTTTAGAAAACGGCTCTGAGTTAATGTAAATGCGAAGTCACAAAAGGTATTTGTGCTCATCAGTTTCCCATTTGCAAGTATTGCGCTTAGAAGGAAGGATGAATGCTCCAGAACATTACCCTTCAAGTGTTTGACCTCTGACCTTTTACCTGTCTGTCTTTCAGGTCGTCATGGTGGGCTCATCCATCAACGAGCGAGATCAGATGCTCTTTATCAGCACGGACGAAGGCTCGACTTTCCAGCGTCAGGCGGTCGCCTTCACACCAGAGACGGTGATCTTCCACCCAAAGGAGGAGGACAAACTGCTGGCCTACTACAAGGATGGAAGGGTGTGTATGGCAGCGTCTCTGTGAGGCTGAGCTTAATGCTGCTGATTTAAGAAAATCCTTCTTAAAATGGCTGGACAGTATCGTTTTGATTATTGTTATCATGATAAGAATTGTGATTTATCTTCATAAAGGTAAATCAAGATTACTGATGTTTGAAAATTCCCCCCCCCAAAAAAACTGGACAGAATGTTGACTTTACTTTTTTCACTTTAGGTTTGTTACATGGGGTTAGAGCTTTAAGTGGCTCTTTATATCTTCCAAAACAAACAAACAAACAAAATAAAAACTATAGTGGTTTTATTAAAGACATAACAAATGAATGTTTTAGCAGTTTGTTTATGTTTTGAAGAAAAAAATGTAAATTACACAAATAAGTGACGCAAAAAATCTTGTTTTTTCTCACAATTTTAGATAGAATTTACATTAATGTTTACATCCCATAGAAAGACATTTAATCTTCTTTTGTGTAGACAAAACATTTGTGTTTTTGTTTTTTTTAAGCTAAAAATAGCAATAAATTGCGGTTTTCTGGAAATTTATTTTAAAAAAGAGAAAGAATTAGAGCTGTTTTAATTCTAAAGTTCATGTAAAATTCGTGGCTCTTATTTGGATTTATTTTGCTGGACTATGTACAAACACAGCTTTCAGACCCCTGCATGAGATCATTGATAAATTACAAAAACATGATCAAATGCAGATCACCTGTATTGTTTGGTATTATTTGGGTACCTAGTCACCTAAAAAAGGGGATTTTAAATTGGTAAGTCCTTTAAGAGCAGTATTTTATTTTTGTATTATTACTATTACCATTATTCTTATGGCACCACAAGTTATAATGCTAACACCAACGCTTCTTAATACATTTCTCTCATCAACCTGGCAGCTGAGCATTTGTTACATCGCTGTTCTGTTCGCAGCGTGGTGGGAAATGCTGCTGGAACAGACCTGAAGAGACACAAAATATGAGCAGTGGACAGTCTGGCACGCTGTTAATTTTGTTACATTTGGCCTGATTATGTAAAATGCATTCTTGGGGAAATGAACTAAAAGCGTACAAAACACATTTCATCAACAATTATCATGGAGGTAATTCATCTATAAATTGGTTAACAGATGGAGCATAAAGGAGTAAAAGCTTCTCTGAATGCAAAACAATAGGTGGCGTTTTAAAATAACCGTCATGAGCAACGTCAACGTCTTTGCCTCGCTGTCGTGTTGAACATCTCATCAGAGTGAAATTGTCAGTTAAAGCGCAAGCGTTAAAACAGGCTGTTTAATGGTGACAGATATAGGGCATGGATGGATCCTCAGGTGCTGCTTAATGAGTGTGCGTGCACACTTCCACAGCAGATAATAATGTGGCTTCATGGCTCTAAAAGTCTTCAAATGCTGCTTTAGTTCCGTGATAGCTGGTGCTCGGAGGCGCTGCAATCATTCAATGACTGTAACTCGGAAGTAAACATCCTTGATGAGAGCAGTGTTTGGGCAAGGTTCCGCACATTTCTGTAATTCAAACATGTGGGGGCGTTTCACATTGAGTATTTGCAATGTAACAAACAAGAAATGATTGCTGTCAAAGTCATTGAGAGAGACTAAATAAAATCTTTGTTGGAGTGAAATCTGTAATCTCCCGAATTTGATTGTAAACAATCAAGTAGCACTGCAACACATCACAAAAAATAAAGTCGTTTTCTTTCCATTCTAGTAAGAACAACGTTTGTCTGTTGGTTAGTAAGCTTGACTGGGAACAGCCCAAGTATGTTGAATTGTTAGCAAAAGATGCCACGGTATCATACCTTCGGGCAAAACAAGGCTGAGGCCTTAAGCACGCCGAGCTGAGTATCTGCAAAAATAAATCTTTTATTCATTCTGGTCTTTTATACATGTAGAAAGTCAGTTTTACATCTAACTACTGTTTTCACAAATTTTTTGATTTTACAAACCCAACGGGCCCATGTTTCATTCCTTAAGGGAACTTATAGTTGTTTTGAACTTCTCTGATTATCATCATCAACATCATCTTCACCATTCATATTTTTTCGTACAACCTTCAAATTGTTAGTTAATGGAGATATCGCTTCTTTGATGCATTCAAAAAAAAAACTAACCTTTATTTAAATCAGGGTAAGGTGCGGCGTAGTAAAAACTAGTCTCTTGCTACTAAGCTTTGCTTTCTACAGATGGCTTGGAACCTTGGGTATTGGGAAATGATTGCTTGCATGAGGCATGGTCTTTACTCAAGTTTTAAATGATTAGATCTGATTTTATTGAATTGCTAACAGTTGGCCGTAATTTACCAGCTTGATGAAACCATCCTCCACTCTGTAGACGGAAGTTTTGAGGTGAAAATGTAACGCCATGACATCCAACTCTTTCATTTTTGAACGTAAACTATGGCTGAAAATTTTGAAGGATAAAACATTTGGTGTTGCCCCATTAAAAAAAATCTGTTTGTGTCTGCTTGTGATCTTCAGTCACTAATGTTTTCAATATGACGTCTATTTACATTTGTGGGTATTGTTTAAATTAATGACAAAAAAAGGTTTTGGGCAAATTTCGGTGCTATATTCACAGCTTTGAATGTTTTAATGTTTGTTAGAATGGGCTTTTCCCTGACATCGTGTTTCGCAGAGGATTAATCAGACCTTAAGATGATTTAAAAAAAAAGGAGATGAGACGTAATGAGATGGCAGTTAGTCTTTGAAAACGTTTTATGATAGAGAGGTCTGTGCAAATATTTCTTTTCTAATTTCAAATGTACTTTCTGATATTGAGCACAAAATGAGAATCAATACAATTTCATTATAGTAGCGATCAATGGTTCAACCAACATACATATTACTACCAATACATTGTCCCGAAAATAGTTCAAGAGGATTTAAGCGCTCACACACACACACGCGCACACACACGCGCACACACACACACACACACACACACACACACACACACACACACACACACACACACACACACACACACACACAGTCCTCACCTGTTATGATGAATAATTAATTGAGCTCAATCTTGACTTGGTGAACCATGAAATTCTGTAGCTTGATTGGTTGATTTTTTTTCTTTTTCTATTCCATCCCATCAATTTAACTTCCATGTGGGATGAAACAGCTAGTAATAAGGTACAGGTTAGGGTCATGATTAAAGTGAAACACAGTAACTGTCTGTGGTTTTTTCTTCTGTCTAACTCTGATCTTGTCTCTGCTTTTATGTCTCCAGCTCTTTGCTTCAATTGATCTGGGGAACAAGTGGACTTTACTTCAAGAGAGGGTGTCAAAGGACCGGATCTTCTGGTTCGTGAAAAAGAAGTTAAAAACTTCCTTTCCATTAACTTTTTATGCACATTTTAAAGTATCTCAGTCTAAAAGTTTGATTGCATTAATTGGAGTAACGATCGACTCCACCATCTGTGGATTGATTTTAAACTTTCTGACTGCGACCCGACCATATGGTCACAGGCTGATGAAAGCTAAGATAAAACACAGCTAAACTGGGCACTGCTTGTTTCGGACATTGTTACATCGAATTATGCTGCATGGACTTGAATGTGTTCGATAGACTTTTAGGAACTGCCTAAAAAACATTTCTGCAGACACACATTTTTTATGTTGGAACAAAATTGTTCAGAGGGAATTCTGTAATTTCACAAAATAAGCCTGGTTGATCATGAGAGGTACAGTGATCGACCATTAACTGAGTCTCGTGGAAAAAAGCAAACAATAGTTATTTTAGAATGATTTATTTGATTTATCATTATTTATTCAAATAAAATGACAAGAAGGCTGTAAAAAATGTAAATTGTCAAGGTTGTAATTTGTTATCTTTTGAAAGCGTTTAAGAAATTTATTTTTATTTTTTCTTCATTTTTTATATTTGACAACAGTCTGGCTCAGAACATACTGCTCAACAAATACATAATTCTTTGCGGAGCTACTTCATTCACAGTAGTAAGACGATACCTATTTACTCACCAATCTGCAAAATATTCAGCCACAGAATGACATTGTTATGGAAGTCATACATTCAAATGGAATTGTATCACACAGAATTCAAATGAGAGCTTCATTTAACAGTCAAATTAGATCAAATGTTATCCATTTGATATTAAAACAAAAGAGAATTACTTTGCCATTTAAACATACTAATTGGCCAATTATATTGACTAGTGTAGCAGCTTTTGTGGTCCGCTCTTTGAATTTATTTCATCCAATCCTACATATATTACAAACTGCTCACAAATTGTCTTTATAGGGAAATAATAATCGTTTAACTCCCCAACCTCCTTTTACTAGACTGTAGAGATGAAGCTACCAAGTTCTAATTAATTATGCCGCTTATTTTCCAACTCACAAAATGATAAAAGAAATAAAGGTGAATTGATATGTAGCTTTGACTGCTGCGGAAAAAAAAATGTAAACATGTCATGATGGTTTTTAATCAGGAAAATAGGGAAGCGGGAGCACCGGAGAGAGGTGACAAGAAAGGTGAGTCTGGAGTCTTAAGGAGGAGAAAGTTGCGGTTATGGACGGGTTTAATTTTAGAAACACGAAAGGTGGGATGAATCTGAAGGGAGGATGGAAGGCGAAGAAGAAAAACAGGTAGGGCTGATTATGGAATCGATTGGTATGGGACAACTGACTCTTGGGGACAGTTTCTTAGACATATTCCGGGACAAAAGTTATTCCTGTTGACAAGCTGGAGTTCATTATCCATATTGCGTATTTCTTGTTCTGCTTGGCGGGGCCACAACGGCATCCCTCCAAATCTTATGGTTACGTTTAATTCGTTGATGTACGGTGGTCACCAAGATATCCCTCTCGTCAGCTGGGAACAGTGGTGGCTGGTAACCTATAGAGATTTCAAATGGGGAAAGACCGGTTGCAGCAGATATGTGTGAATTGTCTCCGTACTCAACCCAGAGAAGGTCCCGGTTCCAGTCGGGTTTGACGACGTGAGGCAACACAGGGTGGCTTCCAGCTCTTGATTTAGACGTTCTGTCTGACCGTTTGACTGTGGGTGATATCTGATATCAGACTGACCTTGGCCCTTAATGCATTTCAAAACCTCTTCCAGACTTAAGAGATGAACTGAGGACCTCAGTCAGACAGAAAGTTGATGGGGATGCCGTGGACACGAAAGACATAATCTTCAAAGGTTACCAAGCACACTACACAGTCTGGTGAGATGATGGTAGTAGGTTCCTGGAAGTTGTCATCAGAGGAGAATTGTCATGAGAGGGCGTCGGGCTTGATATTCTTGAAACCGGGTCTGAAAGAGATGTAGAGGTAAAATCTAGAAAAGAAGAGAGACCAGCAAGACTGTCAGGGATTAAGGTGTTTGGCGGATTGGATGTAGCCCAGATTCTTGAGGTCGGTCCAGACCAATACTGGAAGATTAGCACCCTGGTTGGCAATGAACAGGGCTTATCTTTGCCAAATACCTGCTTAAGGTTATGGTAATTGTCAGGAATAGAATTGAGGTCCAGGGATTTGACAGGAGGAGAGGCAGTCAGATCACCAAGAGTCAATGCAATTGTTCTTCCAGTTTATTGTTGAGTTTGAAGCCAGTCATATCCTAGGAGGATGTGAGATCGAGACAAAGAAAATACAAACGATGATTTGTTTTCCTTCTGATTACCGGCAAAGAGGAGTTTCAGTGGGGCCGTGACATGAGTTATATCCTGAATGGGACGACCATTGAGAGCTGAAGCACAAGGGTAACATCTACGGGTAAAGTCTGAATCTAGTGTTCACACACTTGTTCGGGGAGCCCCTCCTTCCCGCTCAACGGACCGACAGCAATGTAGTGAGAGGGGTTACCAAAATAGAAACATTCATGGGACTGCATCCTCCTCTGTTGTTCCTCCAGAATGAGTCTGGTCTGCCCGACCTGTATGGGTTCTGGTGGTGGCGTTCTTCGGTACTCTGATGAGCACGGCTCGGGAGGAGGATCTGGACTGGGTGACTAGGCTGACTAGCTGCGGGAACCAGGCTAACAGTAGTTCTGCAGTAAGCTCTCAGCTGGTTTCTTTCCCTCAGACAACCGTCAATCCTGACAGCTAAAGCTAATAGCTCATCCAGTTTGGGAAGCTCATGTAAGATCGGCAATTTATCCTTTAAAGGCTCATTTAAGGCCTGAAAAAATGCGTTCTTTACGAGCAGGCATCCAAAGTGAGTCCTAAACTCCTAGACTCCTGACCGAAATTTATGTTAAATTTAGCTAGAAAATATTGGAAAGTCATGTTGAAGTGAGGAATGTTTTAAAGCAAGCCTCCACACACCTAAGAGCCTTAGCACTCAGAAGACCGATAATATACGCTATTCTGGCATCATCAAAGGAAAATGATTGCGGTGAAAAAGCAAAGACCAGCAGCATTGCAGCAGGAATCCACCACAACCGCCAGCTTTCTCAGAGTACTTTTCAGGTGTGGGGACTGATATTCCGGGATGAGCAGGAAGCAGAAGTTGGACGGGATGTGGACAAAGGGGTGGTGGAGGTGGTGGCGGGGAATATGCAGCAGCGGGTTGAATTCGGTGGCTCTGGAATGTAAAGTTTGTAGAAGGTGAGTTATATGATCCAACGTTTGCTTACAACCTGCGGCTCAGAGAGAGTTCACTGTTCACTGAGAGATAGTATTGTTCCTGGGGCGTGAGGAATCAACCTAGGTTGAGTACACAAGAGGTGAGTTAAATTCAGTTTTCACACACAAGGAAGCAACAAGAGATACTTGAAGGAATCACAAGGTAACAACACAAAAAACTGACTCTGAGGAGGAACGTTACTGATAGCAATAAACACTCAGGCAGGGAATGTAGAGAACTCCACTCCTTTTAACCTGCTCCTGCTTAATGACACCTGTTCAGCAGAGACCTCCAGCCTGAAGGAGCTTAGCGCCATTGCAAAAACAAACAGAATGCCCCTCAGCCCTGACACAACAGACTTTTTTTTCTGACTTTATATATTTTGTCAAGTACAGCATGAATGTGCTGCTTTTTTAGGCTATTTTCAATTCTATCTTTTCAATTCCCTATTGAAGTTTAAATCAAGAATCAAGAATCAGTTTATTTATATAGCGCCAATTTACAACAGGTGTCGTCTCAAGGCACTTCGCAGAAAATCAATTAAAATCAAAGATACATCAAAACAAATCAATTTGAAAAAGTTTCCAATCTAAGGAACCCCAGCAGATTGCATCGAGTCATTGACTTGCAGCATTCACTCCTCTGGAATCAGCAGACAGAAACAATGGCTTGTGTTGTTGTTGACTTTACAATAATCCCTCATACTGAGCATGCATGTAGCGACAGTGGAGAGGAAAAACTCCCCTTTAACAGGAATGAACCTCCAGCAGAACCAGGCTAAGTACAAGCAGCCATCTGCCACGACCGATTGGGGGTTTGAAAAGACAGAAAGATAAATTAGAAGCACAGGATACTGAAATAAAAGAGTTTATAGCAGCAGTTGTAGAACGTCACTGGAAGCATCTCAGGCCATGTCTCATCCAAGAACGTGTCTCAGCTAACAGAACGCCAGCCCAGGTGTGGTTACTATGGAGAGAAGAACACTAAGAGAAAACAAAAGGTTAACAAGGTTGAAATAACGGTAATTAAGTAGATTGGACAAAGGAAGAAAGTAGCAGAGAGAGAAGTGGTCAGATTGTCCTCCAGCAGTCTAAGCCTATAGCAGCATAACTATAGAAAAACTTAAATAGCTTAACCCTGTAGAGTGAGACATGAAGAAGGTAGAGCAAAGGAGAACCGTCTGTCAAGACTGAGTTCCTCCCCAACCGGATTAGGCTGTCAGGGCAGATGTTTTCTGAGACGAGAGGTTGTTATAGCAAAAGTACAGCTAATAATAAAATAAATAGTAACTTGGATTTTACACCTTTTTTACAGTAATAGTTACCAAACACACCCCAACATCAGTATAATACAATTTCTTCCTGCTTTGCCACACTTGACAGTGAAGGGTTTTAGTAGCAGTTGTTAGAGGATAAGTATGACAAAGATAACAACCAAAGTGACCAAGAAAAATATTATAATTAGGTTTTGAAAAACTTAAAAACAAGAAACAGAAAGATAACAGACATACCAACCTGTAGTCTTATCTATCTTACCTATGGACTAGCGTTAGCCTCAATTTAACCAGAATTGAACCAATAAAGGAAAATGTTTGGCAGGATATTAATATATTTAACTTACCCCTTTACCTTTTACCACATATTTTTCTTTTGCTTGGGCATTGTCACTAGTTATAAACAGCAGTGTGCATTCACTATTTTTACCTCATGGAATTCCAAAAGACTGCAAACAATGCAAATATTTCCAAATATGTGATTTTTCCTTACAGAAAGATGCAACTCAAACACAGCTACTCTGTTGTTATACATTCAGTCTGGCTAGTGTTAGCTAAAGCAGCTTAGATTTTATTTTCTTCTGTCGGTATTTATCAAAAACTCCCTAAGGTGGGTGCATATTGTAGAAGATTTATGTCTTTTCATAGCTGAAATGACTAAAGAAAAAGTATTGTTACTTGTCATAGCACACTGAATAAAAGTTTCTAAAAGGCTTTTTTACACTTTTTGCTAAACCTTAGGATGAAGGATGAAGAGCTACTTAGTACCTAAAGGATTAACTTTGAGTCATCTTTTCATCATATCAACTTTTATATCAAAGATTGCAGTCAGAGTAACCTTTTTTTTTTAAATATTAATAAATCATTGATACCCAACCAATACAATACATTGATGTCTGTAAATATAAGTTACGGTGTGTACTTACTGTAAAACAGACAAATATGGATCAAATTTAAAACTAGAAGATCAAAAATGTTTTATAATAATGTAATTCTTCATGTGTTTTAGGTCTGTATCCGGTGTGGATTTGGATCCTGATCTGGTGCACATGGAAATGCAAGATTCAAGTGGAGGTACTCTAATGTTTCTTCTGTTTATTAACCTGTTTGAATTAAAAGTACTGGACCAAATGCTACTCAGACACTCTGTCTATGCTGGTGAAGAGCTACTTAGCACTGTGCCTAAACTCACTTCCTAATCAGTTAATCTAATTATTATTTTACCGATGGGGGGGCTGTCACTGACACTGTCACTGAAAAACGATAATAAATCGTCATTACAAGACATTCAAGGATTACAGACTGAAAACAAGAATTACAACAACCTTTAAACTTACTACATTTCCACCTTCTTTTCCAGGGGTACTCAAATAGAAATGATGGGGAGCCACATTTTTTTCCCCAGTGATTCAAGGGGCCATTTATTGGGACAGTGTATGATAACGTATCATACAAATATAACATATGTATAACATTTATAACCTATTTTATAACATAACATTTCCTTTTTATTAAAAACAAAAATATTACATAAAATAAAAATCTAATTTTAATTAGGGCATATATTAAAATAAATAACTAAATAAAACCAAAAATTACCCTGTTCAAGATTGTTTTTAAAACAGCCTTCACGCAGCCCATTTCTTGTGCTTTGTTTAACAAACTGCATCTCAAGAACTGTTTCACATTTCTTACATGTCCCCTTTAATGGGAGAAATGTGTCTCTTGTGTCTTTGGCCAGTGTGAAGGATTCTGTTGGATGTTTGATATGATGCTTTAAGAGCATTTAATTTTGTTGTGATCTCGGAGTTCTGCGGAAATGTCTCTTCAAAATGCTTGTGTTTTGATTCGTGGTGTCGCTCCACATTGCTTATTTTTATTAGCGCGACAGTTTCTTGACATATTAAGCACAGAGGGCGAGCACTGGACGGTGGTAGAAAGAACGCAAACCGTTCTGTCCACTCTGGTTGGAACTCCCAATTTTCAATGTCCAGTTTTTTTGGAGCAAATTTCGAGCATCCCATTACTGCTCCGGTCGGTAAACGTGTGGCTGCTGCTGAGAATGACTGTCTTGAGTTTGGGTGCAGTGTTGCCAGATAAGGTTGAGGTTTTCCAGCCTAAAAAATCTGTTAAAAACCGCCACATCACACAATTAAAATATTGTTATATTTACTGTGTGAACATGAACACACTTCAGTACAAGTTAATTTAATACTACATGTCAAAACGCTAAAATCCAACAAAATCTGCCCAGAGTTGTTCTCCATAAACAACTCTGTCCCAGCCACATATGGGTTTTTTCTTTGTTTTTTTTGTTTTTTTTACTATCCTCGCATTGCTCTGTGAGCGGAGCCGCACACTCTCCCAAGGTGGGAATAAACCGGAGAGCACAGACAGCTTCAGCCCTGGACAACCTCTTGGAGAAAGTGATGGAGAAAGGTCAGGGAACCAGCCCAAATTATCTCCTCCCACCCAAAGCAATTTTTACTCTCAAAATCAATATGAAAACCGCCCAATCTGGCAACACTGTTTGGAGGGGCTGTTGTGCCATCTGTTTATTGTTGCCATGGAGACAACCCCCAGCCTCTTATTGAGATTGCTGCGCACAATTTCAAAATAAGAGCTGGCAGCGCGATTCTTTTAATAGTATAAAGAAAACTTTTCAAAACAGCTTGTGGGCCACAAATGGCCCGCGGGCCTCCATTTGAGTATAGGGATTCTATTCTAACGTATGCACTAAACAGGGAAGAATTAGCATTTAATTCTTCACAATTTGAACAGAAATGTGATGTTTGTAGATAGTCCAACATACAGGCGATAAGATACAAAGTATGTAGTGTAATACCCGTTTAAGGACTAAACCTCCTGAATAAAACGTGTTTGTCCCTGTATGACAATTTACTGTTTTACAAAATTGAAAAATCTCATTTTAGTTATCTTTGATGTGGTGAAATAAACTCTGTTCTACCTATCAAGTCAGCTGTTGTAATGCAGGTTATAGATAAAGATTGGTAATTGGTAAACATTGGTAATTGGGTTTGGTTTAGTAATCCTAGGGTTTGCACCTTTAAAATGACCCAACTTCAACAGCTTATCACATTTGTCTGAGATCCCCTCCATGAGGGCAAACATAGTAATGGAAGCATCTATGCGAGATTGTAAATTACTAGTTACTATTCATTATTAAAATACATGACAGCAAGTAGTGTCTGTATTGTAGATGGACCTGAAGGAGAAAGATTTAGAGTGAATGACAGGAAATGTCATAAAACATCTGTTTTTAAATGAGTACTGCATATTGTTTCTCCATTAAACCCCCATGAAGAAAAACACAATCACCTCCCGAAATCCAAACCTCTTGAGTAGAGTGCTGTGAAATCCGTCATCCTGAACAGGGACTGCTTGTGTTTGCAGAGTGTGAAGAGAAGAGGACGTCTTTGTTGGGCCGGGTGCCCAGACATGGGACTAGGCACTGCCACATGGTCCTCCTTCCGCTCACTTTTTCAGTTCCTTCATTGAGTGCCCAGATAGATGCAGAGTCAAAGCGGGCTGGAGCGATCAGGCATGCAAAACCATTCTGTTCAGTCCAGCACTCATCACATGTGGCGCAGCCAAGGTTAAATAGCTAATGACAATAAAGGAGAATCTCTGTGAGAGGAGGAACTGTGGCCTTTTTTGCACCGGATTCCTGGCGGGCGGGGAGGGACAGGACTCCAGAGAAATACAGCCGATCGATTGATGGATGAGCAGTGTGTGCTGGTGGGGCATACTTGGAGAATAACTATGTGTGTGTGTCATTAGGGAGACTGATGTGCATGGAAGCATGAGTGTACCATATTCATGTGTAGATACACCAACAGAGACAGAGATCTGCGCAAACACACTCGGCTGCCTCACGCACTCAGTTAATAAAAAAAACAAGAAAATATTCAAAATGATGTTAACTTTATCTTACATGTTTTCCTGAGATAATACCCCAGATGCTTTTGGGAACTAAAAGTAGACCACCAGTACACCAAAAAGGCATGAAGAAGCCACTAGCTGGAATTGAACACTTAGCCCACTTTAATAGTTTTTTAATGAGTTCCTCGCCATATGCTGCTTTGATTAAATGTCTGGGCTTTTCAATAAATTAGCCACTCCATTTGCTAGAGCGGACACCTCTCGAGTAAAAGACAATGCAAGGAGGGGGTGGCAGGGCACAGTGCCAATAAATAGGGCTGACTTAGTGAGGCAATGTGGACTTTCTTCACCCTGAAGCTAGTCATTACTCTGATTGTCCTTCAATCTGCTTTCTTCCTCTAAGAAACAATGTCATCATTCAATTCAAGATGCTACTATATATTCCAACCAAGGGGAACCTTTCAGAAGAAACATTACTATATGTTTTTGTTTGAAACAGAAGCAATAAGGTATTTGAGATTACAGCACAAAATAAATAAATAATTCATAAATACCTGCACTAGTCTACCAGGTGGAAATAAGCTTGACATTATTGGTGTGTTCCATTTACCTTGGATGTCCAAAATCAGAGCTGAGAATGACATATGAGAGTTAGAAGGGTTCCTGTAGTCAAAGTTGGGATTTCAAATGCTCAACGACTTGTAAAAAACTATGAAGCTCTTCTTTAGAGTATTTCTCATTAGGAAAAATGATGCAGAAGGTATCTGTTGCTTTTGCTGCATGCTTGTTGTTACACCACATCCTGCTATTGTTACTTTTTGATATGTGACGACTGGCCATATTGGAATACAAATGGAGCACAGCATACCCACTAGCAGTAAAGGCAGATCCTGAATGTGGTTAAAGCAATGCAAGACTGAAGATTCTTCCAAAATCGATGTCATTTCCATTTTCCCGGACTCCCTGTTATTAACTTCTTCTGTTTATATATATTAAGTAGGAGGACTGCAACCACAGGCCAAAGAATGGTCGCTATATTTACTTTGCCTTGTAAGGTTGGGAAGTTATGCATTAAAAACAAGTAAAAAATCGAATTATTAACTGTGTTTTTCCGACAAAAGATAAACCTAGCATCATGACCTGTATAATATAAATAGAGCTGTATATTATTTGCAATAATAAAATATAACCAAAATAAAACAGTTTATCACCCCTCACGAATTCCTATTTACCCTTAAAATTCTGGCTTATGATCGCATAAAGTTACAAGAATATTAACTTTGATAGAAAAACATTCACATCGAGCTGAATATTGCTGAACAGGGTAAAAACGTCCTATCATTTCAGATGTTCAAACTCGTAAGAGCCCTGCGCCTGGTATCATAATGGTCACTGCCAATGGAATGGCAATGTTAGATTGTACATGTGAACCAAACGTACACACGTGTGTGGGTGCAGAGAGACTTGAGAATCAGATAGTATACAAGTCGTTTTTTTACCAACTTGTCCCCCTCTCTGAGTGGAATAATGTATTTATATTGCTGATGCAGCTGGTGGTTGCAATTCAACAGTGGGTGAGCTCTGCAACAGGTGCTCACCTTGCTGTGTCTGTCTGTGAGGATTATCTCTCTCCTCCCGGGTATTTGGACGCTGGAGTGGCTATAATTCCACGGAGAAGCTGTCAGATCTTATGGCGTTTGAAAAAAAAAAAAAAACGATGTCTCAATTTCTTTTCTCTTTTCTAACCCTGAGCGTGTTTATTTGGTTCCATGGTTTTTGCAGCCTCTATTTCATATTTATGTTTATGAAACCTGATGTTTTTTTTGCTAATGTTTAAAAAACCTCAAATAAACAGTAGACCTCCAGGATTTACACCACAGCCATCCATGAATGCTAAAAAATATGCAAATGCACCCATAAAAAAGCTTATAACTGCAGTTCAAACACCAACTAAATGTTCATATAACTAGCATCTAATGTCTTCCTAATTACAGAAAAATCATGAAATACTCAAGATGAAATAGGTCGGGTCCCACTGTATATGACACGGTGTTAACCTGCATAGAATACCCAATAATAATAATGCTAGGCTAGACATTCAGTTTAGACATAACTAGCTGAATGAGTGGCTATCTAAATGTATTACACCATACTGTGTAAAACGAAAAGTAGCTATAAAATAACACTACTTTTCTGTTCTGTCTTTGTCTCTCTGTCGTTGCAGGTTACCTCTACGTTACCTGTCTCATCCAGAACTGTTCAGACAAAATGGTGACCGCTCAGTTTCTGGGTAAAATTGATCACAATTCGCTGTTGGTGCAAGATGACTACATATTTGTGAAGGTGATTAGAAACACTAAAGCATGGGTTTGCCACGATTGTTGTTCTTTTCTCAGGTTCTACTGCTGTTTGTGATTTAAGCATGTTTCCATATACTGGTATAGAGCCTTGCAAAACCCAACTTTGTCAGATTATGATGTTACGCTTGGCTGTAATAAACAAGAAGCAGCTACAATAATTTTGCTACATCACAACTTATTTCGCAAAGGGATTTGCATCTAGCGATGCTTTTTTCAGGTGTTCACTGTTTCGCAAACACGAAAACCTCCTCAACCCAACGTAAAAACGTTTTTGCAAAATTGAGAAAGTTATATTGAATTTCAGCGTTGACATGAACCTTGTCTAATGGCGATGAAAACCTTTGATGGAAACATGGCAACTGTGCATTTTATGGTAATGGATATCGCCAAGTAATAGAATTTTCTTTGACTTCAAGTAAGATCCGAACCAGGTTTATACACATGTTGAATTGACAATAAATTAACACCAACTACTATTATTAGATCAGAACGCAGGGTAAATTTCAACCCACTCTTAAATCAAAATAATCAGTTTACATGAGTTGCACCACTGTAGACCTAATTGTAGCTTTTTGTAGTTTATGGTAACATGGGGCCTCAACATTTATATCTTGTGTTGCACATGAATGCAGATGTACATGTGCATTGTGCAAGTACTGTCACTTCACAAGCCTTGTT
This sequence comes from Orestias chungarensis, assembly GCA_032876305.1. NCBI lineage: Eukaryota > Metazoa > Chordata > Actinopteri > Cyprinodontiformes > Cyprinodontidae > Orestias > Orestias chungarensis. The sequence goes on along the minus strand of JAVLVB010000588.1, from coordinate 97,318 downwards.
TACAATTTACTGCACTGACACAGCATTTCAACCGCAGTACAATTTCTTTAAATACATGGTAAATAACATCGTTAACGTTTCTTTGCTGCATCAGATTAGATGTTTTTTTTTTCTTCTTTTTTTTAACTGTGTTAGCCTTCAAAGTTATGCCTGTATCTTCTAGACATTTTAATAGACAAACTTCTTCTGCCTAGATAACACAAACACTGCAGTCTGCATAAAATAGAAGAAAAAAAAGATATTCTGGGATTGTCTGCAGAATGAATTGTCTCCAGAATGGACTTGCTACAGTACAGTATGGTAAACTGTCCAAAGGCCAATAACTGAATCCCATTTGCATGAGATAACGGGAAAATATACGTGCGTTACAGCAGAACAGCCCTACTAACGAGATAAACTGTTGGGGTAGATGTACATGGACAGGTTTATTTTTTGTCGTTATTACTTTTTAATGTAAATGCCATAGAACAACAACATCCTATATAGTTAATCTTCAGCAGTCACCCAATTTTCCCTGTATGATTAATTTAACATCAAAAGATTATTGGACGTAAATCCAGAGAAAAAGATGTTCATTGACACTGTTGAGTTATGGTAACGAATGATTAGAAAAAATATTATAGATTTTTATTATTTGTTGGACATACATTGCTACATTCTTCATAACAATGATCAACAATTCAATGTCTACATTTCATTCGTAGCTGAAAATTTTCTCTTTGTACCTGGAAAACCAGAATTAGAATTGCTCCGATTTTAATCTCTCAATAGTTTGAAGGACAGTCAACGTGAACTCAGTAGCTTTGTTTGCTTCCTCAGCTGCGGTGACCAGATTACAAACCCATGTTACAATTAAAAAAATACTACAGAAACTGAACGTCATGGTTCTCAATTCAGCTTCACTGATTGGCCAGGACGTCCTTCCTGGGAAATCTTGCTCAATGGGAGAAATAGCAGGGAAGCACTGAAGGGACATGAGAAACAGGTGGAACAGGACACCTTTACCCAAAAAATAAAAATCACATGTTTAAATGTGAATTAGAAACACGATTCACACGCTTTCACAAGGTGTGACACATTTGCTGACGCATATATTTGACAAATTTTGTCATTTACCAATATGAGCTCCATGTGATGTCACATGGAGTTCATATATTTCCATGGATGATAAACATGTATTTCACATACTTTTACTTGTTTACGGATGTGACAAATACATGACCACATATTTCGGATGTGAATAGAACATGTAACAAATGAATAAAATGCTTTGATCAGATTTTTCAATGTAACTTACATCACTTCACATGAGGCACATAGTTGTTGCCTGTGAAACTCGTGTGATTTAATTTTTTACTTTTTTCTTGTCGTAACTTTTTACTTTGGGAGGCTACTTTTTGGGATAAGACTCATATATATAAAGGTGACATACTTTATAGAGTACAGAAAATGAAAAAAGCCTAAGCCACTGATACCAACCCACTAAAATAATTAGAGAACATAAGTTAAAAGCATAAGTTTACATCCTTCTCATTATCCTCAGAGAATGTATCTGTTGCCTTGCTGTTACTGTCAGTTTCAACTACTCCACCAAGCTAAGAACACCTCAACACACAGGTGTTAAGGTGCTTTAGAAATGTGCAGTGAAAGCTAAGAATATGGTATCGTTACACTTCATTATTCCACTTCCTCAGCAGCTTCTCGGAAATTCTCCCTTTAATAAAACTCTGTCAATATCTCTTTCCTTAGCAGATTATGTTTTTTTTCGTCACTTATTTTCCCAAATCACTCTTTAGGAAACACATGTCCCTTCCTGTGTGCTCTTGTTAATCAAAACACATAGAGCATATCTGAGTCTTTGTCTTCAGACATCAGAGCTGTGATTAGAACTAACAAGAGGGAAGGGAAAGAGTCTATTTTTAGTTGCTTTAAAAAGTAATGAATTATCCATCAGATACGGAAAGGATTTTAAAAGATTTACTATTAGCAAAAAAAAGGGACGACTAGTGGTGTGCAAAGAGTGCAATGGTAGGTGAACCTATCATGTTCCACATGTTCAGCTTTAAGTGTGATATCAATCTCAGTCACTGTTGCTTTCATACAGATCTGGGTACAGCTAGATCTGTTAAGTCAAGTTCAGCAGGAGGACAGCATTAGTCTGCTTTTTATCCAGTTGTTCCTTAAAAGTCTGCAATTGAGGAAGATTCTGACAGAAAATTAGTTGCCAAAACAAAATTATTTTTTATTGTGTCTTTACTTACATTATCACTATTCTGTTTCACAGTAATTGCTGTTGTTTTTGTTGTTGTTTTTTTACTATTTTCAATGTGAGAATAAAACTCCCAATTTACTTTTTCTTCTTAATAACATATGAATATACCCTTATTGCATTGAATGAGTCTTTCAACGTTTATTTAAAAATATGCTAAATATATATAATTCTTTCCTGTCAGACATAATATTTCTGTAACTCAATATTGTATTCATGTACAGGTTATAACATTGTTATGAAATGATGCTTCTATGTTTTCCACTCAATAGGTCACCACAGGCAATCGCACCAAGCACTATGTCTCCTATCGACGCAATGAGTTTGTCCAGATGAGGTTTCCGAAGTATGCCCTCCCAAAGGTAAAGAAAAGTAAAGCTAAATCAACTCTCAATTAAATTGCCTCCGGTACCTCTGGTGGTGCTCAGGGATGACTACTTGTTTCCTTTCAGGTTTTCCATGTTAGCATAGGTTCAAGTTATACTACATAAGCTTCTTTTTCTTCTTTAGCTGTTAAGTGTGTTACCAACTTAAAATTTTAACAAAAACAAATCATGTGCTTTTAGCCACATGTAAGGCATCAACATTTTTATCACCTTAGCTATCTTTTCTGATTTACGGAAGATTACGTATTTTTTATGCTGGTTTTTCTATGTGAACCGTGTCGACACCCATGGCTCACAGAATGTGCAATGGTTTGTCGGAAATCCCAGCAGCTGATTTGATGTCAGTCTCCCTGATATGTGCAGTAGTAGTGAACACTGTATCGGTGTTAAGTTGAAAGCTCTGCGGATATTAAAAATTAGCTAAATATCTCATGTTTTTATTTATAACGAAACAGATAAACTACTTTTAAACTAAAATAGGCGTGGCTTATGTTTGTAGCCTCCGATCATGGAAGCAGCATTTTAGCTAATGTTAGCTTAAAATAGACTAAAGACTGGCATTAGATTGTGGTCTATTACTAGCCTAACTGTAACTTACAATAAGAAATTTGCTAACATCAATGCTTGAGCTAAAGCACTCAAAAAAAGTTAATGATTACTATTAAGTAATTGATTGCATTTGGGCTATCACTAGCATCCAGAATTACAGTGAGGTATTTTACAAACCATAAAACCAGAGGTTTATTAGCAAAAATTTGCTATAACTGTCAGCATGTGGTTTATCAGTAATATGGCGCCAGTGGCACTTGAACGACTGATACACAGTATTATACACTGGTAAAGTGCAGGGGTACTTTTCCACTTTATTGCACAAACTTATGGAGCTATTATTTTATTTATTTATTTTTTGTATTTTTGAATTACTTGTGTTTTTACTGATGTTTGTATTTCACCTTTAATAATACATACATTTAAGCAATGTACATATTTCACACTTGGTATATTCTTCTATACTTATTGATTTCCTCTACTGTCTGTGTAGGTGCGTGGCAACTGGCTTACAACTGGATAGTTTGTCTTTGTTACGTCTTTTCTAGGAGGCTGTTAGAGAAACATCTATACGCTCCACTCCAGGGATTCCAACCTGCAACTTAAAAATCAATCTCACCCCTCTTGCAGAAACTTGTCAAGCATTAGTTTGGTGCTTGCCCTCAAATAAATCCTGGCACCGGCCTGACAGACGATACGCGCCATAAAATATTCACACTTGCACATCGATCCACTCATGTCCTGTGTCACTGTAAGAGGGACAGACGATACACGATATACGAGAGTTTGTCTTCGGTGCAAGGTCGAATAGGAACCTTTGCTGTCAGCCAAAGCAGCGTGGGGGGCCATTTCAAGGCAACACCAGTCAGAATGCTGTTGACCTTTGCTGGTGGCATACAGAAAATGGTGAGCTGTTGTACTTTTTAGCCGCTAGGATCACCACTGAAATTGACAGTCTGTCAGAGAAGACTCGGTGGAGTTAGTCGTTGGAAAAGTTGCTTTTATTTGACTCCAGCTCCCCTACTTAGACTGTTATGTCTGTGTGGTTTGGCTGCTGTTTCTGCAGCACTCAATGATGCTTAAAAGAGGTGAAAGGGATTGAATTGCACATACACACACACACACAATCCCTTTTGCCTTCTAGCACCTACACAGTAAAAAAAGGAACAACAACAGATAAATTCGATTAGGCCTGGAGGGGAAGCAGTGGAGAAATCACTTTATGCATGAGCATGTGCATATGCATGTGTGTGGTAGGTTGTGTTTAGTTAAAACGCGCCCTAGTTGCTCTCTGTTCCTTGTCTCCCCTCCCTCCACATGTGTCCTCTTACTTGGGTGAGCAGATAGGTCACAGTTTGCAAAGCTTTTAGGTGGAGCGACATGGGGTAAGGTGTTGGCAGTGACACGGGGGCCTGAGGAGGGATATTGAAGGAAGGAGATTAGGAGTGTGTGTGTGTGTGTGTGTGTGTATGTGTGTGTGTGTGTGGGGGGGCAGTTTTTTAATGTTTTTCTGCTGTGAATAATTGAAATGGTCGGGGAATGAAAAAATGCAGAGACTATCAGAGAAAGCTGTTTGGCTCTGTCCTGTGAGACTTGACCCAAGCTATGGATTAACCGTGCACACGCAAACGTACATGCATAGGCACGTGCACTGAGTTCGCTGGGGTTTGAAATCGCAGGTACTAATCGTCCCCTTTTCTGTGTGGCTTCCAATTTTTTGTTTTGGTGTCAAACCCAGGATGTAATTTGCAATTTTTCTGTCTTCTTGTTTTCTTATCTAAGAATGATCAGGAATCTAAGGGCATGAGGTAAATCTCGAGCTGACCTACAACAATAGGAAACAGGTTCAACATTTTTTGAGATCAATGGACATATAGGCTATTTTAATCATTGGTATTAGTAGTTATTCTTCCAATTTGTTTGGTCATCACAAATCAGAACAGCTTTTTAAAAACAACGGCCCAATTATGTGTTGAAAAAATGAGTGTGCATTTGGTGACAACCGCCTTCTAGCATTTGCCATCGCAAAAAACTGGAAAAAGTTTTTGCAGAATTGCTTAAATTTAGGCATATCCAAAGGATTTGAAGTGGGTTGAAACTCACTACGACGTGATAGAATCAAAGACTTGAAGTAGACCAATTCAAAACTTTGTCATTTTCTGATGATCCAGAGGTGGATCTCCTGATACGCCATTGGACAGTTTTCCAGCAACATAAGCTAAGTGTGCTTGAGCTCAATGTCATGGGCAGGTGGTTGGATATCCTCCTTTGGGATCTTGTGCTAGACTGTGGGATCCTGGGCAAGTTGTCAATAGCTGTTTTAACATCAATGTTTTTAATGCACATTTAAAAGATTTTAACTATAAAAGGTAAACGGAAGATAACTTTTTGTGGTGGATTTTTTGGCCTTTCCAAAAAAGGATAATTCAATATTGGGAGATGGAAACTCATTCGCTAAATTAGTTCTGATGTAGCAAACGTATTCTTTTACACCTTGTGTACTGAAGTCGAGCGTAACGTTAACATTTGGAAAATTTCCCTTTGTGTCACAAAGCCTTAAAGAGATCCATGATTATGTGTAACAATATTACGGACAATGTACATTATGTGCCAGAGTGCTGCCTCAATGCAGCCAAAATACATTGTTGCACAGTGAGTAAAGTTTGGTTCTTAGTTTCAATTTAAACTGAAGAGTCTTAGGATACAAGTAAATGCTAAGATGACAAAGGTAAATAAATACTGAGGAGCAAATGGACAAAGAGGAGAGTGTCGGCAAAAAAAGCTGGTCTTTTTGCACTCTCAGCTTTAAACGCCACCCTTAGAATGTAATAGATGACGCTCCTGAAGTCCCAAACTTAAGCTGTTTCCCAAAAGCTTTGGCTTAGATTTCTGTCAATCACTTTCATTAGCTTTTGTTAGTTTTGTTAGCTAAAGCTAATTTAGTAGACACTGGATCATAAGCCAACCAAATCTGTGTTTTTTTTGGGAGGATATCTTATAAAGGCCCAGCAACAGTTTGCCTCAATCCACAGATTTTGCTGATGCCCATGTTAGCCAAAGGCTCAACTACAACCTGAATATATGACGACCTATATAACGAAAAAGTAATATGAGGCATGGTTCTTTTCCACAACTTCAGAGACATTTTTCCAACTTAAGAAAAACTACAGGTTCTCTTTTTCCAGTCTTAACGAGTTCATTAGACTTCCCTAGTTTACTAATAACTCAGCATTCGAAAAGAGAAACAGCAACTGCAGGCTTTACCGGTCACCACTGGGAAAATTACCCAATACTTATTTTAAGGAGATGTTTTTTGTTTTTCATTTTTATTTTTCTTCAGAATTATTTCAGGTTATCATCAAGGTGAGTCACCACAATTTTCTTTATCCTGGTTATTTCTTCTTTGTGTGAAAAGAGTGACCTTGCCACCTCAACTAAAATCAACTGTATCGTGCATAAATCCACTGGCCGAGTTTTAGCAGTTATATTAGTTTGTTTTAATCGCTGATAATATACCAATATTCCTGTTTTACTAAACTACTGTCAAGGGCAGTCCTGACACTATGAAAGTCAATTAAAAATAAGGGGGGAAACAATTTAAGAAAGAGATTCAAATTACTATTGTAGAATATACGTAATGCTGAATTGAGATCTAAATGCAGTCTGAAATAAACATTTAAAGATCCTTGATTTAACAGGTAGCATAAACTATTTTGCTTCTCAATAAAAAAATAAAAAATCAGTTTCATTTAGAGAAAGGAAGCAAACTGACTGGATTCTTACTGATCACTCAACTATGACCGTTGACTGGCTAGGAGGAAGCGATGTGTGATTTCATATCTCAAAAATCTTTTCAGAGTGAGTTGTTGTGATGAAACACTCCAGTAAGCTAGGATTCAATGTTCTGAGACTGGGAGCCCGAAACTAAACCTAAAGCTACCTTCTCGGACACTAATCCTTCACAGCAGCTTTGATCACAGACCTTCAGAAGTGAGGGGCAACCGACTGAATTAGTGAGCAGTCAAGAGATTTTGGATTCAGATGCTTTATTTGACCAAAACTTCAGCTCTTCATAATTAATATTTCATTACACTGAATGTTTTGGACAATAATGTGCACAGGTTGCAAAAAATGCGGAATAACAGTTTATGAGAAGAAAATGTATTCGATTCTAATTTTACATCTCTTTGTTCAGTGACTCCTATTTTGCTAAATTATAGCAATTATTATTATGAGAAAGCTACAATAGTTTACTTGTTCAGTGTTCAATGCAGTTTTCTAAACGCATTGTTTAGATATAAAATATATATAAAAATTCAACATATAGTAAACGTTTGCTTTAGGTTACTCTCTTCATACGAGATAAATTCTGTTTTTTTATTAAA
>JAVLVB010000588.1:56313-89629 GCA_032876305.1 Orestias chungarensis | reverse complement strand
AATATAAATTGTGCCTATTTTAAAAATAGATAATAAATATAAATGTGATATGTTCTTTCCTTGAAACCATTAACTGTATCAATCTGTAAGGTTCTTCATTCTGGGCTTCATAGTCAGCTCTTCCCTTCTTGTTTTTTAAAAACTCATGTGCTCCTTTGTAATATTTTTAAAAAATCAACTGTAATGTTTACCACATTACAAAGTTGATATGTGGTTATGTTTAAAAATGATTAGAATTATTACTGTGGATATTCATTATAGGATTGGTTTAGGGGCGACAAAAACCCACAAAAATCTGAAATATCTGAATACCCCTAAACTGCCTATTTCGATATTTTAAACACCAAATATACCCTAATGTTAAACTGTCTTAGTACTTCCACATAAGCTAGTTTCAGTCTTTTTCAACTGAACCAATATGCACCAACATATTAAGCGCTTTGCAGACACCATGTTTGAATAGATAGTATTGAAACTTCTTTTGAATATTTTAGATATGCTCTGCAAAAGAAATCCGTGATTTGACTATTTTTGCCACGACAGTTCGGAGTTCAAATCACTGATAGGTGAATCTGTAAATACAGCACCAGATATTTTCTGTAACACTATTACCATTGAATTTATAAATAAATGTATTGTTTAAAAAGTGTACATTGCATCAAATTATCTCATTATCCACACAAAAATATTTGTCCAAAATGGTAAAACCGGTTCAGCAGAACATCAGCTTAAGGGTGCAAACTAACTAGTTTTCACAAATTAATTAAGGTTTTACAGTCTGTCCTCTTTTTGTAGTTGAAGTTTCACATTAAACATGTACAAAGTTTTGAAACTATGTGTCATGGTCTCATTTCTGTATGCTTGAATAAGCTGGCATATTACAGAGGTGGCGCCATTTTTTTCTTTTTATACCCACAGCATGAGTCATGAGTGAGCAAACTAATAAAAGATTGACGCATAACATTTATAGAAGTCTCCATGTAAAACTCTTGACGCTACGCATCACTCTGTCCTATAATAGGACGTAAATACATTTCAATAACTTTTTGATATCTGATTTTATTTCTGGCCCTATTTCTATACACAGCACAGACTTCATGGTTTGTTCACAAAAAAAAAAAAAAGGTTGTATTGGAATAAATCAGCAACGGCCTTGGTTTTATGAATGTATTTGCTTCATTAACTACACAAAATCTTTTTTAATGCTGGATTATGTTTGCACCTCGGTGGGGGCTGGCTGGCTCACGGAATGTCAAAAGGCAGCTGGAGCTGAGGTTTGCGCCCTTTTCAGCACCACCTCCTCCTCCAACTCCACACTGCTGAAAGAGACAGGATGTCAGCCTTAAACCCCAGTGAAGTGTAGTTTAATGAAGAACGGGGATGGGAAGAGGAGGTCATGGGTTGGGGAAAAGCAGAAGGTAAATTAGGTGGAACATTTGTGTCAAATAGGAAGGCTTATTACTGACTCTATTTTCTATAAAAAAATAATATGTTTTAGAACAAGATGGGTATTTTTTATTGGAAAACAGTAGTTTTATGTTTTGGAATTTTGCTTTTTAATGTCTTAATTTCTTAATGTCGAAATGACAAAATGTTTCTAATGTGAACAAACATGAAATTAAAGCCCCCTTGTTAATGATTTGTGGACAATATTGAAAAAAAATAAAAATAATCAGAACCATAATCAATGTGTATGATTGTGCTTACAGAGTTTATACCATCATTATTAATGCCTAAAAATCATTCTATGAATTGTTTCAACTAAACTTGAAACCGCTTTCTGTTTAGCATTTTTCTTAGTTTTCCTATGTTGCCATGATTCCGTTTCGCGCAATTTGCAACAAAGCCTGCAAATTGAATCAGAAACATTATGTGTATGAATATGGAGATCAATGTTCGGCTTTTTGTATTATTATCACTTGGAATGACAATAAATCCAGAGGTAATTGAGTCTGAGTGTGTTTTTATAATCATGATGGAAAGGGTGTTTATGATTACACACACCCTCTGAGGCACAACCCTCCACACTGATAATTTGGTCTTCAGATGGTATGGTAATGTAATCAGTAACAGAGAGAAAGTGCTGAGTCGTCCTTGTGTGGCTGCTACATTATTTCATGAGTGATGAAGCCATTTTCCTCACAGGCTCAAGAGTACTGACAAGTACACTTAGCACATTTTTAGGCAGTTTCTTGTAAACTATAATGTGCTCCACTGTGTTTTTCCAACTTGCATTTCTTGCACGTTTTTTTTAATTATTATTAAACTGAGCTATTTTGTTTGCTTTTTACTACTTTGTGTATTTTTTTTTCTGCTTCTCCTTTACTTACCTATTTTATGTATATCTAACTACGTATTTTGATTGTGCCATAGATTTGTCTAGAAATCAATCAAAATCAGTCATTTGATGACTTCCACCTGTAATTTATAAAACAATGTCGAATGACGTGGTCATACTTTGACAAGAAAAAAACAAAAACACAGTAGAGCACCAAGGTTTGCATGTTCCACGTAATATTGTGCGGAATCTTATGGTTTAAACTAATATTATATATTTTTTAAGGTACACAGCACGGTTTATGTCTACCTAACCAAGGATATGTTCAAACATCAGATATACTCCATTCAAACTGTTTGCTGAAACGTATTTTTCATTGTTCGTCGTTGTTATTACTAATTAAATACAACCTCCATCAGACCTCTATGCACAGAAAAAAAAACATGCACATCACACAGCAGCGTCTGTTATGTGACTGACCCATTACTCTACCTGTATTGATTAGATCAATCATTTGCTTTTCCCCTGCCAAGCTTTTAATCATAAATCACTTTCCATTGCCCCCACCTGTGCTCATAAGCAGAACTTTGGAAGGCATACAGCACCAGATTATTGAAAGCATGTTTTGGGGGGTAAAAGTCAAATTTTTGCTGTTCTTGATTTTGTTTTTTTGACCAAATTTTTTAATAATTAACTTCCTCACATGCTGGTCCTGATGATGCTCATATTCTCCACTAATGTGCTTCAAATACTTTCACACGTTCATTCAATAATCCAAGACAAATGTCACCTCAAGGCACTTACTAGGCCAACAGATCCAATTAATATACCTAAGAAATAACAAAATCGGTGTAATCATATAATGTTACTAGTGACCAGATGTAGTCAGACTCAGTTTATTATACTACTTGGTATTGAAATGTCATGTCTAACAATCAAGTCATTGACGGGGCCGTCTCCTGAGTAACCAGCATTTGACTAAAATATTAAATATGGTGCACAACAATTTGAAATTGTTATTCTAGTTGTTGTGACACAATAGTTTATGGTGTACACATTTCAATCATATCCTTACCTAAATCTATAACTTTAGATTATAAAATTGATTATGAAAGTGATTTTCTATTCTTTCTCTTCCTTTATTCTCAATTTTCCCTACAGGATGTTCAGATAGTGAGTACAGACGAGGGCCAAGTGTTCCTCGCCCTCCAGGAATGGTACCAGTCTGACACCTATAACCTGTACCAGTCGGATTCCCAAGGCGTTCATTACTCCATGATCCTGGAGAATGTGCGCAGCACCAAACAGCCAGAGGAGAATGTCCTCATTGACATCCTGGAGGTGAGAAGCTATGGAACAAATTTGTATTTTTATATGTATTTTAGGCTTTAATAATTGATTAAGTAATTAATCTATTTGTTACCACTATGAAACCAAATCGGGTAGGAAATGGTTAGTCCAGAGCAACCAATAGGCATAGAACACCTTCTGACGATGTGTAAAAGAAACCCCAAAGAACCACTTAGTCACACTTAAGAGGATAAAGCTTATAGTTCACTTCATTAATCTTACTATCAATAAATCCCATTAAAAGCCCTAAGCTACCACTGTGCTACTTGGTCTCTTTGGGACTTCTCTGTTGGAGGAATAGCTTTCAGACCAGAACTGGTTCATTTGCAGTAATATAAAGCATTTACAGTAAAGGGCTCACTAACAACAGAACAGTGTTTTACTTTATTTCAACCCTGGTTTCAATAAACCAATGGCTCATTTTTTAGGTGGGACCCAGTGGTTGGGTAACTATGTAACTATTTTACAGTCCTGTGGAATATCCAGATCTTTTAGGACTCACCCACATATTCTTGTTTGATATTTTGTCTTGTTTATATTTACCCTTACATGTGAAAAATCAAATGTTAGTAACATAAAAACTTTATACATGTTGATTTGGATAATGGTAAACATAAATAAATAAACATGGGATTACTTAGTTTTCACACTGGTTGAACATTTTGCCATGAAATTCACATGGTCACAGTCTCTATATGTGATGACATTATTCTAACATTTAAATATATGTGTTATACATATGAAATAACCTGTGGATTTCAGGGTTGTAAACAGAGATAACATATCGTGAGTTACTTGAAAGCTAACACATAATTATTTAGTCAATTGCTGGAGTTTGTAACTGATACTTTTCTTTTCTTCTTAAACCTTATATATATATATATATATATATATATATATATATATATATATATATATATATATATATATATATATATATATATATATTAATGCCTCACCCATTTAACTTTTGTGGACTCTATATCAATGTTGATATTGTCTAAGAAGTTTTTGTTTGGTTAAATTGCAAATGTCTGTACAGATTGAGTATTTTATTTCTTTTCATTTCCACCCTTCACTCTAGACTAATTTTACCTTAATTGGTGTTGAAAGATAGAGAGGAGTCTAATAGGTGAACAGAGGTATAAAAATCAGCTCCGCTATAAACGATACCGCTACTTATCAAATGTTTCAACATGTTAAAAATCGTCTTTGTTTCCCAGGTCCGTGGGGTGAAAGGAGTTTTCCTTGCCAATCAGAACATCGACGGGAAAGTGACAACTCTAATTACTTACAACAAAGGACGAGCGTGGGAAATGTTGGCTCCGCCCACTACGGACATGAATGGCAAACCAGTTAGTTGCAAAGTAGTAAGTATTACTTGTTTGATTTGTAGTGATGCAACATACATTTCATAAAACTGTGTGTGACAACACAATGATTAAAGCCTATGCTGTAAATGGTAACCTGTGTTTTATGTTTGTTTTAAATTGATTAAACTGTTGACTGCAATACTTTGGCACATGGTAAACACAAATAAGGAATAAACTGTACACCTAAAACTTTCTTTGAATTTTTATCACGTGGTATTTGCAATTTTTTTGGCTAGTACTAGCAAGTATCTAGGTAGTTTTTTTCTTAAAAGAAAAGTGAATCTTTTAAAATGTAAAGCCGCTGTTGAGCTAAATGTAGCACTCCAGTCTTGAAAAGCATTAGAGATCGACAAACAACTTGGTGCATTATCGCCCCTTTGTGGCTGGACTGTGAGAACTGCATCAGTACTTTAAGTTAAACACAGACTTTGGGTAAAATATTATCTTGTCATATTGTTAAACTTTGGTGACTGAATTTTGATTCACTTTAAAGTCTAATACATCTGAATATCATTAACATATAACGCAAATAAACAAAGCAATAGGAGAGGAATTTGTGAATATGCTGAAAAAATTGCTTAAACATGCTATTTTTGCATACAAGGTAGTAAGTTATTGTGAAATGTTCAATATATCAACATTAAATGAAGTACATAGGTAAACGGATTTGGCACATTATTTGCCAAGAAGTCTTTTGTTACACTCTTAATTAATGCATAATACAATGGTAATTTTTATAAAGCAGTTCCAGATAAAGTAACAAAAATATCTTTTAATTATTTGTTATCCATAAAGTGGTAAATTTTTTTTACCGTAACCATAAATTCCCTTGAGCCTTTTTAACTCCTACCATTTATCTTTGTCTGATATCAAAATAATCGGATTAGCCCTAACATTTAGTTTGAAAAACTGCCGTTTGGTTACTCGAATTGTGAACATAAGTGGGAAAAGGGTGAGCTTCTGGAGGTGCTCGCCTCGTTCTGCCACTCATCTTGTCGAAGTTGTATCTGCACAAGGTTAGACAGCAAAGAGACATGTGAACCAACCCACCTCCCCATATAGTCTGACATTCATACAACACCACGGTGGGACATAGAGGGTGAACCAGTGTGCTCCCTTCTTTACACCATCGCACCCATCCGCTAAGAAATATGAAGGCAGTTGCAGATGCCGGCTCGACACACGCACACCACCTTTAAGAGACACACACGGGGCTACGTCTCGGATACTGACCTTGTCAAAACAGTGGGCTCCCCCATACTTCAACTAAATTGCTTCGCAAAATTTCTGCTGTCCCGGATTTAAGTCGCACCATCTATCAAGTGCAGAGAAGACTTCATTTCAGGCACTGACAAAACCCATACTGCCTGTGAGATACCACAAGTCACAACACCTCCTGGCAGGCTTAGAAGAAAGACGTGCTGTAAGGTGTGGTGGTATATCACCGTAAAACAGTGAGGCGGGATCAATTATCTCCCACCTTTTAGAGATCGATGACCTTTCAGTGGAAACATGGACAATCTTGCTACCACCAAAGACAACTCAGTGTTGAAAATACTATCAAGAATAATTTAGGACCCTTTTTACATGACAGTGATCAAAAACAGGACATTTTTTGGTCTGTGTTTACAAGCTGACAACGTTCAAGTTGCACCACAGACAAAGCGGTGTGAAAAGGATGTGATTATCCTACAGCAGCGCTAGATGGTGCTGGGTTTCGTGAAACGTTCGAGATGATGCAAATAAGGTGTTCCCGTAGACACATGGTAAGATTCAGTGAATGGGGGACATGACTAAATTTAAAAAACCCCAAATTATAGGAAAACGTTGACTCGGAATCATCCGAGTTGAAATATGCCAATATATACAGATTTTACTTGGAGCACAATCTGGTTTAATTAGGAAGCAGAAAAGATTTACATTTTTGGAAAGACTGCCATAACAAAAGCCCAGGTGATATTTTCTGATTCTGTTTTTCTTTTTTTTCTTTTTTATTGGCAGTCAGTGATGTCGAGAATTATTTTCTACCGATTTCAGCATGTTTCATGGATTTCCTTTAAGTAAAAAAAAATCTATCTTCTCTGTGGAGGAATGTAGACCGGGTCGTTTTCAAATAATTAAACTCTGGAGCCCCTCTTAAAATTGAACCGTCGTCGACCATTATCCTGTAAAAGAACAAAACACTTTTCCATTCTTACCAAAAAACAATCGGATAGATTATTCGTATGATGTAGAAGTTTATGCTAGATCATCATCTGTTGTGTTCCTCTCCTGCAGCCAGAATGCCATCTCCACCTTCACCTTCGCTGGGCGGACAATCCGTACGTTTCCGGGACTGTCCACACCAAAGACTCAGCTCCAGGTCTCATCATGGGTGCTGGTGAGTATAAACCATTTTTACTCTGTTTTTTTTTGTTTTTTTACCGTATTGGCTTATTTGGCCCTGACTGGAGGGAAGGATTGCCTAATTTATGTCTTTAATGTATTTTTCTGAAGACTTTGTGCTACTTATTACTCTTCCAAGAGGAATGTAGATAAAATTAAATACAGTAAAAGTAAAAAAAAAACAAAAAAACAAAAAAGCACTCAGTGTTATAGACAAAACCAAATGCATCATATTAGGTTCACAAGACTGTGGCCACAATATATTTAATAGTTTTATTTATTAATGTCATTCTTCAAGTACATTGAACATAATCCTATGGGGGATGAAATACTAAGTTGTGAAATGTGTACCCCTGGTGTGTACGGCTAAGTTTAGTTTTGTGACATCGTCTGAATGTTTGTTTACCGGTTTATCATTAGCAGAAACTATACAATAATAAATAGTGCGCACTACTAGCTGCTGGACAGGTTGTTCTGATGTCCATCGTTTCAATTATCAAGTAGTAATTAATTAAGTCTTCTCAGGTTGCCAACAAGCAGGCCACTAAATTGTCATGGCAAGGCAAACGAATACTTCTACTACCTTTGTTATCTCAAAGTCAAAACACGGCTAAAACACGGATAGCAAGCCTTAAACATGGGGCCTCATAATGACAGATGTATTGTGGCAGAACAAGTTCCATGCTGACAGCATCTAGACAGACTTTACTTTGACAAACCTAACTTTAGTTTCTGGTCACCAATAGCTACATCTCCAATTTTAAAGTGTACTAGAATGTTACCACAGTTGTCAGGGCAAGCTTCTGCTTACTCAATAATAAAAATCATGACTGGCTATTCTAACAAGGGAGGGAATTATAGTGTCTATTCGCGATTCAGTATTTATGTATTTATCTGTTGTTTCATAGAGCATGCAAAAAAAAGATGTCTATAAGAGGCTTTAATACCTTGGCGAAATAGTTTCAAAGCAGCTGATTAGGTGGCAATTTATTAGTCCTGTATTCTACGTTTTTACGTACATTTTTAAGTATCGCATTAGAAACTGTGGGACGGAGTAACTTCTTTGATTTTCCACAAAAAAAGGTTTTAATGCTTGCTTGCAGCGGTTTTTTGGCTTTTCCTCAAGAGAAATACAAAGATATTGTGCAATTTTGTGTTAAAAAAAATAGGAAAAGCCATGCGTAACGTCAACATCTGGCAAAATTACACTTGACATAACCTGGTCAGTACGTTCCAAGTAACAAGATGGAAACACAACCGGCTCTATTTATCTGTGACTTTTTGAAAGCTTCTTTCCGGGTACCCAAATAGGTCAGATATTACAACTACCACCTTAACATTGGGAAATTGTAAAATGTAAAACTACTCATATTTTACTCACAATTTCAAAACCCAAAATCACAGTTAAAAAAGAGGATTCTGTTGATTTCCACAACAGTTAGAAGATTTGACCAAATAAACACACAAGGCCTAAGGTGGAACTCATGCTTGGTGATATTCTGGTGTTACCTTTCTAGACACGGATCTCTCTGTCTTTTATCACAGTTTTTTTCAGGATTTCCTTCATCCTGATGCATTTTTTATCCTTCCCCTCAGGTAACCTCGGCTCCAAACTTGTGGAGTATAAGGAAGAAATGTACATCACGTCAGACTGTGGGAAGACATGGAGACAGGTTTGCCTGAGGAGGAACCTGAAAATCCACTGACTACTAATCACAAGTAAAAGAAATCAGTTGATTCCATTCATAAAGTAATTTCCAACCGTTGGCTGTTGAAGGTTTTTGAAGAGGAACATCACATCCTGTATCTGGACCATGGTGGAGTTATTGTTGCAATTAAGGACACCTCTATTCCCCTCAAGATACTGAAGTAAGAATGCCAGAGTTCTCCGTTTCCACATTTTAGGACATTTCAGTTTCACTAAAAACTACAAATGATTAAGATTGTGCTGAGGGGGGCAGGTACACCTTATGTAGCTGTTTCTGAAAGAATGTCTACAGTACAGTTTTGTAAAATACCTCAGAGCCGGTGTGATTTTAGGAAATAAAGAATCAAGAATCAGTTTTTTTATATAGCGGCAATTTACAACAGGTGTCGTCTGAAAGGGACTTTACAAAAAATCAATTAAAATCAAGGATACATTCTAACAAATCAATTTGAAAAAGTTTCCAATCTAAGGAACCCCAGCAGATTGCATCGAGTCATTGACTTGCAGCATTCACTCCTCTGGAATCAGCAGGCAGAAACAATGGCTTGTGTTGTCGTTGACTTTACAGCAATCCCTCATACTGAGCATGCAGTCCTGTTAAAATAAAGTCCTGTTTTGCTTAGAAGTTGTCAAAGTTTGCATTTCTGAGCAGTTTTCATTTGAGCTTGGTGAGAGTAATTAGAGTTTGGGAGATGCTAAAAGATTGAATAACTTAATAGGGATTTTTTTCCAGATTTGTGAACTGCTGTGCTAGCCAAGGCCACTCTGTGCAGAAAATAAAATAACTCTCATTAACACTTTGTAATGTTGGGTTTTTTCAAAACCTCTTTTTTTTGGGGAGTCTTTGTAGACTGAAGGTGCACGATTACTTAAAATTGTGATTAAGATTATTAAAATGTCCCGTCCACACATGCCCTTTGCTGCTTCTTGTTCTAAAGTACCTCAGAAAAAAGTAGAATCACTGTGATGTGTCTCTATGGGCTGGATGGCCGCTGTTACAATGGAAACAAAATGGCGCACTATACTTTATCGTAACCCTCAAATTAAAGGAAAAGAATTTAAAGACTCCAAGCAAAGTGTAAACACTGTCAGTGGAAACATTTTCATTTTACCGTTTTAGGAAAACGTCTCTTTTTTTGATGTCGTTAATATCCATGCCGTCATCATCCATGGGTGCAGCACAACTGTTTTAATTCCCACAAACCATGAAGACACATATTCTATTCAAAACCTAAGGGGAAAAAATCTTATATTACAAAAACATCTAAAACAGAGAAGTCAGCGCCATAGCTTCCATAAGCAGTAAGGCATGGGTAAGGTCGGGGTTGATCTTGCTTTTGTCCTGCTCGGAGGTGAACCCTTCACTCAGTCTTTACAGAATTAAGCCACAGTGATGTGGGGGGTTTATTTTCCATTCATACCACTTCACTTGTAGACCAAAATGTTTAGCCTTGGCCTCGGGGTTTGCAGCGTTGCGAGGAGACGTTTTGTTCTCTAAGGTTCTCAGTAGGACCAATAAGACCTTTAAAAGACAGCTATATATATATATATATATATATACTTAGACTAAACCAAACATAATTAGGAACCATCATACGAAAGGTTGGCGTGGAGAGCGGAGGAAAAATAACTTAAAAGTGTTTTACAGTACGTAAATAAAGGTAAATTAAGTGAAAGTATCACTTATAATCCTGTTTAAAAATATCTATAATCCATATTTGTTTTTTAATGCCTCAGCATATTCCAGATCTATACAGAATATTCACGTTCTCACTTTGAACACACAATGAGTTTTCTGTGAGGACTCTATGTCAAAATCCTTGTCATGTGAAAACCCTACATTTCATTCGATCATTCTTAAAGGGACGAGCCTTCCTCGTTTAACATTTAAGATGTAACGACTTCACCGCTTATCTAACCCAGCGCTGCAACTTTGGAATTCACTGAAGATAGCTCACATAGGCCATTACAAGCTTAACAGGATGCTATCTCTTGCCCTTAAAGAGGAATGTTATACTGGAAAAGGCATCTGCCACAACTCTAATTTAGATTAAAGAGTCCTTTACATGGGGTCAAAGATTACCATCAAAATGAGTTGTGAAAGGAATATGTCTATCAGTAAAACTCCAATATTATTACATGTATCATAAAATTTGTAAAAAAACAACAACAACAACAACACAAAAAAGCTTTTTATTTAGTATTTGTGTTAAAAAGTTGCCAAATGTGATTTCATTTTGCTTCAGATCAAACAAATTGAGTCATAAAAACAGCACAAAAACAAACAAACAAGCAAATCATTGAATGCAGCTGTTTTCCTTACTGATTTATTTCATCTATTTTAAGCTGAAACTGTTTTGCAGCTTCAGTAATGTGGATAATTTTTTATTGCCGCAACTCCAACTGGTGCACATCGGCTACAGCCGATCATTTCGTGGCCCATCTGAAGGCGGCTCTCACGTAAATCACTGTTCGCTGTTCCCTGATGCTCCGAGACCTCCCTGGGTGCCTCTGACATAACGCATTTACCGTTTGCAGGCGGATACAGCTTTAATTTGGCGAAACATAACTTTATTTGGGAAACTAGCTGTGTGCTATTAACTTAATGATGCTTTAATTACCGTGAGTAATTGCTCATTTAGTAACAGAGATTAGGAGCGTGATTGTTTCAAGGTCTTAAACTCTTTCCAAATCCTTGAAGCAATAGCATTTTCATGGCTGCTTAAACAGCAGTTACATCTAAGCTCTCAATATGGACAACCGTGTAAACTATGAACACACATATGATCTTAAATTAATTAAAGCAAGCAATTTACAGTATCCTCTCCATGAGTTGCCACCATATTCTGCTTTAGCCTTACAGAAAAACCTGCAAATGCGAATACACATGGATTTTGAACGTGATTTTAAAGAGTATGTGTTCATATATTCCACATGTAAATGAATAACGGAACACATGAACAAAATACTTGATACCATGTGAACAATGGGGTCCTCGGGTGGTAAATGTAACCTACATGTGATTACCATGTTTTCACATGGGTTTACACATTTCATATCACATACCTCCACATGTTTACCAATGTGGCAAATGTGTGATCCCGTTTCACATGTGACTGGAACATGGAACACATGAACAATATACTCCATCATATGTGAACCAACAACCTTGGTTGGATCATCACCGCAATCATGATCTTCATGCTTCGTCAAGGAGAGATCTGTGCTTTCACGACGTTACCATTTGATGCTGACTCTCGCTTTGATTGTTGATTAGTCACCGGACCAGGAAACGTGTTTCCTATTTTCTTACTGTGCAATTTTGAAGAGGCCGGGTGAATTTGTGCCTTGTTTTTTTTTTTTTTTGTTGTTGTTGTTTTTTTCGCTGGCCTGAGTTGGTTTGGTCTGTTCCTTTAGGTCATCTGCCTCAAAGTTCAGCATGTTGTACAATTAAAATAAGTAGCTTTAACTCCTGAACACGCAACAAAAATCCTATTCAAAATCTCTTGCGAGATTCACTAAAACTAAAAGCAATAATTTCCCAAACACCAAAACAGAAATCCCAACAAGAAGTGATTGTATGAAAGACTTATTCAGAACCACAGAGATTGTCTCCCACATCACCATTACATGCTACATCCTGTCGGTCTATCTCACCGCCTTTCCTCCTATAAATTACTTTACATCTTATGGTTGTATGTGTCAAAAGGTCAAACGAGAATAAATCCGTACATCAGATGAATGTGCTATGATATGGGAGTTAATGCACTTCCGGTACTGCGGATGGTATAGTAGTAGACATCCTGGTGGACCAGGACTTTACAATCAGAGTACACACCAGAATATGTCAGGTGGTGTTAAAAGGTCCAATTCTCTTACAAACTAAATAAAAGGCTGTGATCCCAAAGCGTCTGTGATCTTGTCATTATCTGAACAATCCTAACCAGGGTTTCAGCAACAGGCCGCTCCATCAAAGTCTCGTGATTGCGTAACATTTTCTAAATCCACCTCCAAGAGCAGCTTCTCTCTAACTGACGAAAGATTTAAGTAGAGTGAATATAAAAGAGCTTTTGCAACTCAAACCCACTTCCCATCGTCTGTGCACCTGCACAATAGCAGCAATAATTTCCGCCAATTACAAAGCCCTCAGATTCAGCACCCAACAGGTTCTGTTGACGGAGAGGAGACCTCCGACATGGTTAGATACCTCTATTCTTTAATGCATAATGAGGCTTTGCAACTGCACCCTTAGTAGCTTTGTTGATCTATACTGTTTTCCCTCTCGCTGTGCATGTTCACAGCTGATTATCTTATTGTCGTCCCGGTAAGAGCGTCATTAAAACATACAAGCCTCGTTGTGTGAGCGAGACACCGCTTGATTCCTCATTGATCCCTCTCCGTCACACACTCACGCTCACTCAGCGCCACAGCCACTGCCGACAGCTGAAATTGTTGGCATGATGTCTAAAAGGACAGCAGACGGCTCTTCTTGTTTCTTTTTTGTTGTTTTTTTGGTGATTAACTCAAAAAAAGGCATCTAGTAGAAAACTGCCCGCACAACCACATTTTTGACATTGTATGTTTTCTTAACCTGAACAGCTTCAAGTCTCTAAACTTATGTCAAAATCAAAGAAAAGTACTTTTTTGTTTTCAAACTATGACAGCCATAGTTCTCAACCTTTATTTACATAAGACCCATGGCTCTTTCTAGCATGCTATTATTATGCAGCTGATTTGAAACCTGGTCCATCTAGAGCACAAATCAACATGTGGATGCATCACAGTTGCATTACACAGCATAATTATACAGCATCACAGTCTGTCAGTGCTGTATATGTAAGAATTAGATAAAATTAGAATTAAAAGACAATTTTTGCATGATGTTTTTCTGTAGATTAGGGATTATCACCGATTTCTCGATTGAAGTACTTATTATTTTTAGTGCTGGAGTCTTGAATAATACTGCTGCTTCGTGTTCTTATTCTTTTCATTACGCACTTTTACAAAGATTTCAAAAGAGCCTACTGTATATTATTTACTTACTGACATGGAACCTATTATAAAAATGAGGATTGAGTATGTTGGATAAAATCCGCATTGAGTGCTCACATCTCATACATATGACAGTACCCAAGAAACAAGTTTCCCGTGTCCATTGAGCGTTACGATGAAGTTTAGTACGCCATTTTGTTTCCATTGTAACAGAGGCCATCCAATGAAACTGTGCCGCACCATGGCTGGGTTCCCGCCCATAGAACAATGGTAAAGTTTGAGCAATGGTAGAGGGGAGGTACTTACCTCTCAAAACACAGGCTTTTGATCGGGGGACTAGAAAAAAATGTTTGCGACAAAAACCCGAAATCCCACACGCTTCTGTAATGTTTTGCACGTTAGTTTCATTACGATTCATCCTTTCGCTTCTTCTTTTGCGTCGATGCTTTCCCCGCTTGGCGGGCAAACTTTTTGTCCTATCCCAGATGAGGGAAAGGTTTTAATCACATTGGCTAAAATGATGCAGATGATCCAGTTTGTTTTAAGTTTTTTCTCATAAAGTTGTAAAGAAATATTTGCCATAGCATTTCATGCTTCTTCAAAAAAGGGTCCAGGTTTAGATATGTGCAATAAGTTAACATGTGTGTCTTTCATCTTAAGCCAAAATGAAAGAAAAAATATGGAAGTATTTTTCCTATCCACTCGTTATAATACATATTTCTCTTTTTTCCATAGGTTTAGTATTGACGATGGGAAAACCTGGAACATTCACAACTTCACCAGCACGTCGGTGTTCGTTGACGGACTCCTGAGTGAACCAGGAGACGAGACCCTTGTTATGACGTAAGTTAAAATACTATTCATGTGTTGAAGTCCCGCTAACATGTGGGACAGAAATCACCTAAATTTTTACAGAATACTTTTCAAAAGTACCATTCTTCTGTATAACCTGTATAGTTTACAGCTGCTTCTTCAATTATATCCTCTTTAAATAGTTAGATCATTGCATAACCTACAGTATATGTCAATTTATTAAAACTGGTCTAAAAACAAACAGATTGCCTTTTTAAAGGCTTGGTTTTTTACAGTCTGGGAAAGGAATCAAGAAATGTGTCCTCCTTATAGAAAGAGGAGAAGTGTATTCATCCTTTAAAATATAAAAAAATATTATGCTAAAAGGTTTAATGGAGTTCTTCTCTCAGTAATGCCAGAGGTGCAACACTGCCTGTCCCGACTCTCAGAGCTCTCCTCACAGTTTCTGCTCTCTCCTTGTTTCTAATGAGTTATCTGACAGAACCTCCCAGGCTGCAGACTGTATTTAAGGGGGGGCTCAGGTTTCTCTTCCATCACAACAATTCTTTCGCGATTTGTTAGAGCGGGGCAACCAATTTCGTGGTGCTAACTGCAGCTGGTCTCACACCTGATTTCCCTCAAAGCTCTCCTTCTCTGTCTTGACCTCTAAATTGTCATTACAATACAGGTTGAAGGGTGAAAAAGCTCAATCAGCCTTATGCCTTTCCTTCCTGCCTTTGCTCTTCCCTATGAAATTTTACCCGTTTAGTTTGGATCTTTTTACGTTGCTTTTTTCTGCGTTTCTTTGTGCTTCCTCTTTGCCAACCAACAACAATCAGTGAGGTAGAGAAAAAACTATCTATGTCAAAACATACCATTCCCTTTTTAATGCAAATAAAAAATGGTACAGAAATACAAAATCATCCTTACCCTTGGGATAATGCGGAAGCTAAGCAGATACATACAGAGAAAAACATGCCAGTTTTTGATGACAATCTCAGGACCTTTTCGGTTCACTCTGCACTAGGATCCTGAACATCATTATAGACTGTCCCCACAATGTCTGGATGAGAGAAGATATGTGCTACATCCTACAGGCACACCACATGGCTGTGTCCTTGGCCCACCTTTTCAACTCCCTCTTCACATGTGGCTGTTCCAACAGATATATGACGACAGATATTGTAGGAATGATTAGTAATAACAATGAACCAGCCTAAAACGAGAGAGTCCACAATCTAAGGCAATAGTTTGATAGCAACAACCAGGACACATTGAATACTCTGGTCTTTTCATTAATAGAGAGGGAGTTGAGATGTTGTAGAAGTTCAACTTTATTTTTTTCTGAATTGAACAACTCTACCTAATCCACACACATCTCCTGACAAATAGGGAAGGGATATTGCACCTGACAGTGTTCAACTGCTCTAGTAGTGGTAGCTTTAGTAGTGAGAGGGGTTATACAGAGAATACTTTTCTACGTCACTTAACTCTGGCAGACGTCCTGGGCAAAGACAGATAATTTGGAAAAAAAAACTTCTATACACAAGTAAATAAGTGCATGCTACTGAGGTGTGTAGGGCAAGCGATACATCTAATGGCTGCGGGACAGTGGCACTTAAGGACTCAAATTTGAGACCACCATTGTATGGAGTTTGCTTAGTGTTGGTCTGGACCCTGCTTTACATGTCACCTCCTGAGGTACTTTTAGGACTGGAGGTTTTTCATCCAAGCGGCATCCTCTTAGGAACCAAGGAGGTTAACCAAGGGTTCATTGAGGTGTTAGTCTATTTTATCCCTTTAACAGGCCTGCCATTCACAGTGTCCCTGTCCAAAGAGCTGCTTCATGAAACTAAAGAGGTTTTTAATGAAAGCAGCCTGCTTCCTGTCGCTTTTACCACTTTCATCTTGTGCAGCTCTACCCAGGATTAAAAGCTTTCTTCAGAGCATGACATGGTTTTCTGCTTGTGACGCCCTCTCCACATCACCAGCTACCTTGTGCTGACAAATGTTTGATAAGGTTTACAATATATTCAACGCCTAAAATTCTTGATTTTCTGAAAATACTTTGGTATGAAAACTGTGAAAATCCCTGTGCCGTCAGCAGAAAGCAACGTAAGACTTTAACATGTTAAGAATTTAACACTCCAGCTGAAAGGTAAGTGAAGTAAAACCTGTCACATCTACTCAGACTCCAGGCCCATGTTCACAGATAAGGCCATCTTCCAGCTGTAATCTGTATAGAAGGGCAAAGACAAGGCTACAACCCTAGGATACACCAACATACACTTACATGGGCAGACACATGAGGAAAAGAGGCTTCAGCGTGTTGATGCACTCACAATAACCTCTAATGTTGATGGGTTGAATCTCACACATGCTCACACACGCTTGTACTTCAATCAAACTCAGCCCTTTCCCTACTCCTATTACCTTTTAACACTCCATTCCTAACCTCAACCAAAGCGTTATTTAAACCATACCTCTAAAGATAATTAACAGAGCATTTTAGAAGTGCAAACAAAGTGAGGACCAGGAAAATTTTTGTAGGTTAAAAGCTTATATTGGTTCACTATGTAAAGTATAAGGAAATACACTCCCCTGAGTGGGTTGAAAGGATGTTAATGGCAGCTCCTATTGAGATATTGGCCTGGCTCTATTTCTTAGCCGTGGATGTTTGATTTTTTGACGCCATCCCATAATGAAGTAATGAGCAGTGACTTGGCACCAAGGACAGGCGGTGGGGTGGCGAAGTAGAGCTAATCCAATACTCATACTAATGACAGCTGGTCAGATCAAAGGCTGGACAGATGAGGAGTACTGATGGAAACGTGTGTCAAAAATACACCACAAGATCCTTACAAGATCATTATCCCATCTCACTCCTCATTTGCTTTTCCTCCTTTCTTATTCTCTGCAGGAACGCTGCAGGAACTT
This sequence comes from Orestias chungarensis, assembly GCA_032876305.1. Lineage (NCBI taxonomy): Eukaryota > Metazoa > Chordata > Actinopteri > Cyprinodontiformes > Cyprinodontidae > Orestias > Orestias chungarensis. Next base: position 71,814 of record JAVLVB010000588.1, on the reverse strand, counting down.
CTCACCAAAAAATATTCCCTGCATCTGATATCTTTTGGCACCAAAGCCTCCCTAAAATGACAACTGAACGCGTCCTGTGCTGGCATTATCTCTGTGTTCTCTAACAAGAGGATCGGTTATTAGCCGTTGAGTTGTCTTCACTCGGCTCTTTGGAGTATTGTTTTGCCACTGATATAACTCTAGAGGCTCTGAAGTGCCAATTTGCAACAAAAGAAATTGAGGATACCAAATTAACTATAAGAATAAGAGCACATATAAAAGAAAAAAATCGTGCTGTAAAAGTTTGAGCAATTTTAATTTGCTTTGTGCGAGAGAAGATTTGGACTGTAGAAAGAAGACAGCAACACTCAACATTCTAAAGTAAATTGAACCACACAAGAAATATTTCTGGGGGATATCTATAGGCAACTGTGAAACTTATTAGTACAGATTAAAGGTGTCTGGACCAATACGATATAAAATTGGATCTGTCACTTTGAATTATATGAATCATTTGATTTTACTTTGTGACAGTTAAGGAACCTTTGATTTACGTAACAACCAGCTGTGTTGTTTTTTTGGAGTGGAAGTAATAAAATGTAATAAAATAAAAAAAAATTCACCATAAAGAAGTCAAAACAAAGACAGGAACCCAAAAAGATTTTTCTTAATATTTAAACATATGTAGGTATATAAGAGACCTTTGGAATTGTCCAAACCTTCCGCCCTTAAGCTGCTCTACTGCCTGTCCCTTCGTCTTCATGTTGCTTTTTTGTCTTTTCTAACAAACCTCTGAGGACATTAAAGAACAATTGGATTTATACTTTGATTTGACCGCTTTGGTGACTTCTCATTATTATTTGTACTGGATTTTATTCGAGGTGGAAAAGAAGTGGCAGAATAAAAATGCACCTCAAATGTATGTCCTCTACTTCACCATGATACACAACTTCATGCTGCTCTGTCACATAAAATCCCAATGCAGTGCATTGTTATACTGCTTTTTCAAGAGGTTTGAATACTTTTCCCAGGCATTCTAGATGGCAACAGAAGAGGAGGTGAGGAAGCAGCTGATATGAGTCCACAGAACGGCATCCATCACGTCCTCTTTAACGACACTAGTGGAAAAAGCATTAGTCATGCTTGCCTTGCTCTTCAACAAGGTGATGGTGGGGCACCACTGGCAGACTAACATATGTTGGAGTCAGTGACTTGAGTCACATCAGTCTGATTTAAAAAGGAGTGTTGTAACGCCCACCGTGAGACAACTCAGTGGAACCGGTCCTGAGTTATGCTGTGTAACAGGACCATCTAGTGGAGAGATGTCATATGCGTCAGCTTCTTTTTAACCGGTGATGCTGAGCTGTGTTCGCTTCAACACAGTTGAAAGGAACATCCCTGGAGTTGAACACTGGTTTTGTAATTGGAGAAACATTTCTTCTGTACATATCTCTTCATTACTGATGCATAAAAACAAAACTGCAGAAGCCAAATCACTACACTGCCCTGAAGCAGCCAGTAAATGATTCAAACGTGTGCGTCTGTGTGTGTGTCTGGGCTTCTTTTCAGCGTGTTTGGCCACATCAGCTACAGGTCAGATTGGGAGTTGGTCAAAGTGGACTTCAGGCATTCTTTCCCACGTCAGTGCACAGAGTCAGATTACGAGTCCTGGCAGCTAACAGACCTGCAGGTATGTCAAACACAAAGAGACAAAAGCATATGCTTTTTTCATATCATTTGTTTACATTTCAATGCTTTAGGAGTCTCTCTTATGCAAACATGATTATATTTCTATTACTGGGGATGTAGAAGATGTAGGATTGCAAATAGAACCCTATTATGTTTGTTCGCATTAGATTATCAAATGTGATTGCACACGCTGGAGTGGCTTCTGAGTGTTTTCGTGCGCTTGGGTCACCCTCAGGGACAAAAGTGCATTATGGGACAAGAGCGGACTTTCAGGAAAAGGACGGAGAGCGCTTTCTGTATAAAAGGAAAAAGCTACACCTCGGCTCTCACCACCAAGCCCTGCCAGTGCACCGACAAAGACTTCATCTGGTGAGGAGGTCATTGTGTAAAAAAACAACCATCCGATAAAAACTATATATCACATTCTCCATTATTTTACTTTGCACATGCAGTGATTATGGCTTTGAGCGATCCTACATGGAGGGCGATCGATGTTTCCCTGATTTTTGGTATGATCCAGAATCCCCACCAGAAAACTGCCACCTTGGAGAAAACTACAAGTCTAGCACTGGGTACGTGAATGCCTATATTTTATACAAGGCTTATATTTTTGTTTTCAATCCTAATTCCCTGCTACGTGTTAATAAGACCCATGGCAAAAAAAAAATACAATTTAGGGTAAAGAAGTTTGTTACTTCTATACATTAGTTAAATACATTCTGACTCAATTTAAATCTCAGAATATTCTCTTCTCTTTATATCATATTGTGGCCGGAATTAGAATAATGAACTAAAAAAAACATTGTAGAACATTTTTGAACCTCTGAGTTTTTCAGAAGAGGTTCAGCTTTTTTTTCATCTTTAAGGGTTGCCAAAAAAATGTGATCAATGATCCGGCAGATCAGCTTTGCGGGATGGAGCATTTGTCGAGAGCAATAAATAATAAGTTAGATTGAGATCTACATTGTTTGGCGGTCATATGTCTAATTTTCACCAGCTGTGTTTCCACTGTTCTTTTAGGGTAATTTTGAAGCATCGCATTACGAAAACCAAAGAGCACATTTGTTTTTATTTCTGCCTAATCCATTATTTATGGTGCAAACATTCCATTTAGCTATCAGCCTTGTTCTCTGCTGTGTTTCAGCTACAGGAAGGTCATTTCAAACCTTTGCGAAGGAGGCCTCAACAAGCAGCAGAGCGCCAAACAACACAATTGCCCACTGTTGCCCCCTAAAGGTCTGAGGGTGGGCATTAAAGGCCAGATGCTGGCCGTAACCCCTGGTGATGACATCACCTTTATTGTCCATCAGGAGCATGTAAGGATAAGACTGTTCTCCCTACTTCTTCCTCGAATAGTTTGCGGTTTAAAGTCGCTGTGTTGGTTTTGTGACAGGGCGACACGAGCAGCACTAAGTACCAGGTGGACCTGGGTGATGGGGTTCGAACCATTTACCAGAACCTGACGGTGACGGACGAGCCAATCCAACACCGCTACGAAAAGCCCGGCATTTACAAGGTGACGGTGAAGGCGGAAAACATCGCGGGACATGACGAAGCCACGATGTACATCCAGGTCACAGGTCAGTTTTCAGGATGGCTATTCCATGTCTTCATCAATTTATACTACTAGGTTCCTCTGATAAAATTCCTTCAACAAAGCTAAGAGAAAAAGAAAACTGGATCTCCAATTCTCAAATCCAACTTTTTTTTTTTGCCAAAACAGTTATGAGATCAACTTTAATTTGGTTAAAGGTATAAAAATAAATGGAGCTGAGTATAAAGACCCTGCTCATATGTTCCTGAGGGTTTCATTGTCATTTCAGTTTACCACAGTTTGTCCATTTCAACGTTCTGAAATGAAACTTTAGTACTTTATGTACATATGTATATATGTGCACCAATCCGAACAATAAAACAGCTAATAAGGTTCAAGGATTAAAAAAAAAGAGAAGGAATTTGTTAAGGAGTCAAAGATAAAGCTGAAAAAACGTTTCTGCAATCCAGGATAAATCTTACAAACAGTAGCATTTACAGGGACACTTGATTTGTTCCATATTGTTATTAAACTAAGGAGATCTAAGTAGGTTTAAGGGAAACAATGAAATAGTAGTCATTTTTGTTCTCTTAAATATAAATTTTAACTCATAAAAGTTTCCATTCTGATATTGCCAGAGAGGACAGTACATTATTTGTAATAAAGTAATTTTTGCTGTAGTTGGAAGCTCATTTAAAGCTGTTTAAACAGCACGGTTGTGCTGTTGAGTCTGATTGTCCAACATCCCCAACTTGTTCTTTCTTCTTCATGTGTCACTGTGTGTCCTCAAGCTAGTTGTTGAACTCAAATTGAACCGATGTGCTCATAGGTGTGAAAGGCGAGCGGGAGACATGGTGTCAGTCAATTTAAGTGCAGCTACCGGTCAGTAGGGCACAAAAGACAATGAGGACATGCGGGGACTTTTATGTTGAGCAACATCAAGTGATTGTTTAAATCTACTTCCTGTGCAGACCCGCTGCAGGAGGTGCACCTGGAAGCGGTCCCCATCGCCAGGAGAAACCATGAAGTCAATCTGACGGCTGTGGTTCTTCCCACTAATGCCAACCTGACTGTCTTTTACTGGTGGCTCGGAGACAGCTTGAAGGTAAATTCTAATACTGTAAGCTCTTATTTTGAAATATTATATAGTGGCTCGTGTTTGTTTGTAAGTGTGGGTAAAAAAGTTAAACCATCTTTAAGAACTGTAATATATTTGTAATTGTTTTCAAAACTGGAAACTATTGTTATATAGAACGATTACACATGAAATATTTCATACCAAAACGATTCAGCCATTTTAATATTCATGGCTTATAATGAAAACCTAAAACTTGATGTCACATAAACTAGATTACAATAACATTTTAATTAAAATCTGTCTTTTTTTAAATGTGTGAATATTTGGAGGTATAACATCATGGAAGAAAGGAGGACAAATCTTTCTTGGAAAAAAAACCTGGCTGCTTGCAAATTACTGTAGTCAAGCCATATTCATCAAATATTGAATGTAAAGAACAACTATGGAGCATCGAGCAAAATCCAATCAAGAATTCGGGAGAATTAACCAGAGAAAAACATGAGAAACTACTATATTTCACTCATATGTATATCTCTCGTTCTCTGCTGCTAGTTTTATTATTTCCCTGCACTTTTCGTGTTTTAAATAAGGTAATGGGAGGAAGAAAATGAGAAAACCTGTTGTGTTAAGACTATTCAACGACTTCCAAAATAAGAGCTTGAATAAAAAAGCTTCAACACAGATGTCAAACTTTGTCAACTGCTTTACAAAAGTAAATTAGTTCAAAGTTGTTAAAGTTAGCAAAGGCGCTAAACTATAAGTTAGAGTAGCTCAGTGGATTAGTGATTTCTACAGCAATGGTTTGGACTGGACGTTATTTAGGAGTATCAGTGTAAAACAGCTGGAACACAAATATATGCAAGTCTGTTTGCATTTGTGTAAAAGATCAATAGATTTTTCACAATTAATTATAACTGTATATTTGTTTCTGGCTGTAATTTATTAACAAAACATGTTGAATCTTTAAACAACTCACCAGAAGCTTGTTTTTGGGCTTTGTCTATATCGAGAGGTGCAGACCTCATAGTGTGGCATATTTTACACGGCATAAGAATGTAAGATTTTTTTTTTTTTGCTAGTGTCTGTCGGTCTTGTTCTTGCTGTCATCTATCTAACAGTTCTCCCTCCCTCCTGCCAGCCCAAACTGACTCTGCAGAACAGCCTTTTGACTCGATTCCCTGAGACCGGAACAGTTTCCGTCACCGTTCAGGCGTCCAACGGCCGTTCCATGGTCCAGGACACAAAGACTGTCAGAGTCTATGGTGAGCCTGCTGAGACTTTAAACTAAAGAAAGCATCAAGGTTACAACAGCGCTGTGTTCTTCCTTAATCAGTGGGTTACCTTATTGTAGGTTAGCTTTATTTCATTCTGTTTATTTTAGACTGCATCTGTTTGGGCTTTCATATTCAACCATTTAAATATTTAAATTTCTCTCCTTATTAAAGACAACTAAATAGATAAAAGGTCATATTAAAAATGATTCGTGGCTGTATTTTTGTGTATAAATTGCGGCTGTATGATACACTGACATTATTTCACATCATCTGCTTTTTATGTCCTTATCATAACTAGGATCCAATTCAGTTAAACGACACCAGTTTGATTACCCTGCAACAATAACATTATTCTACTGGACACATTTCCGTTCACACCAGCCAGCAAGCCGCCATCTGTTTATTCCTACAGACTAACTACCCCAAATGTTTCCTCCAAGGTGATGGGCAACAATGCCCATCTGGAGTAGCACAATTTGGAGTAGCAGCTGGGTTTTTCTTTTTTTTGTTTTTGTTCACATCTGTCAGGCCCCATCTACACTTAGTCCTAACCATGATGATTGACTCTTCTCTCAGGCGACTTTCAAGTCATCCCTCTGAGCTTCAGCAGGAACCTGGACCGCTTTAACCCAAACATCCCGGAATGGAGGGACGACGTCGGCCAGGTGGTCACCAAGCTTCTAGCTAAGGTAAATCTCGTTAGTTCACTTCAATTTAGTTGATTCTAATTTATTTTATTTTTATTTTTGCTTAATTAAACAGTTGTGTTGACCAACTGTACTAGTAGCAGTTTTCCATTTTCAATGCTGTTATGTGATTTCCACCAACTTTATCTCTTTTTATTACGCATGCTGCTGCTGTTTGGTCTAATATTGTTGTCTGTGTTTGAGACAACACATTTCTGTTGCTGCTGTTGTTGGATTCAATAGTTTTCCTTCATAAAATCCAGTTTTAAAAATATATATATTTATGGATGATAGTGACAAAGCACAACAGGCGATCAAATGTGCTGTTTTTTTTTCTTTACCATTGCAATTTAGACATGTATTTCTGAATTTAATTTGGTTCATTAAAAGCTAATTAAAAAAGGTGAAACCGAAAAAAAAATATTTCAAATGGCAAAAAAAAAAAAGAAATCAGAAAAACCTTAAATCTAAAAGGAATTTTGAGCTTTTCCTTTTCAGTTTTAAAATACTTTTTCTCTTTCAAAATTATTTTTCAGTTGTCTGCTTTTTTTTGTTGTAGTTTCAAAGTCACTTATTTGACTAAAAATGGTCCAATCACAACTTCTGTCTGATTTTTCCAATGTTCTGCACATACTTCGTAATCTGAAATTTACTAAATGAAATGTAAAATCTGCTTACTTACTGACTGAAGCACCATAATCAGTTTAGGGTCATTTGAGAAGACAACATTTTTGTGGTTTCCTTATACCAAATGCTAAAGTTTTACATGTTAGAGGGTTCAGATGTTTGCTATGTAACACAAATAGTTCAGCAGTATAAAGCCCCTAATATAAGCCAGATGGGATGTTTCATTTCAACGGAAAACAAAAATGAGCTGCAGAGTAATTATTTGATGTAAAACTGTTGATTGTTGTTTTATCAACTACATGTATAATACGTTCTCAGATAACTGGTGTACCTCAGGACTCTCTAGTTACTGTGGTGAACCCAGGCCTCCCGACTACTGCTGACCTGTATGTGCTTCCATTGGACACCAAACCAGCCAAGGGGAGTTTATTGGTGGATAAGGTACATCTAGACAAACCTGCGAAGAAATATTTTACGTTTTTTTTTGTTCAATATATAAACACACATTTAGTAAAACGTTCCCATGCTATCATTTTCTCAATGTTAGCGTATTCCAGCACTCGTGCAGGCGCTCAACGACAAGAACATCAGCTTCATGGTCCGAGGAGGTCTCCGGATGCTGGTGATGTTAGCCGACCCAAATGCAGGTAGACCTGAGAGCTGCGAGCATTATCCCCAATGTTGTGGTTTGTGTTGTTAAATTGTATTATTTCAGTTACAACTGCATGCTAATGATTATTTCCATTGAATAGGTCTAATTGCTAATGACTCAGTAGCCACAGCAGCAGAGAATGGTGCGTTCAACGACGTATAGAAAGTTCCAAACACAGATACGATCCCTGGGTGTTTTCCTTTTGTTGTTTGCCAATCAATCTAAATATCCTCCTTTCTGGGCCTGTTATACAGCCCAGTTCTACCTTTCTTTTCCTAAACACCCTTTACACATATGTTTCACCAACAGATTCTTCTTTTCTGATAAATTTGAATTTGTTTACTACTCTAGGCTACCATGGAGCAGCTGGAGGTCCAGGTGTTTGGGCACTAGCTGTTATATTCCTAATGAGCATCATTGGCATTGGCTCATTCATTCTCTACAAGTTTAAAAGGTAAGCGTTGTGTGGATAAACAGTGATAAGCATGCTTTTTCTTCTCTTTTAAAAACTTTTTGCGAATAAAGTAGAACTTGTACGTTAAACCGTTACAGTCATTTGACCTTTTGACTTGGTTGACATGGTTCCTTTTGTCTTTTAATCAAGTTTGCTTTGTCTTGCAGTTAAAATTGATTACAAGTAAACAAAATTAATTTAGGTTTAACTGAAGGGCTGCACAGTGGTGCAATGAGTAGCACTGTAGCCATGCAGCAAGAAGGCTCTGGGTTCAATTCCACCTTGGGTCTTGAATTCTCGTAAATGAAATATTTCTACAAAAGTTGAAAACTGGAAGAGTTAGTGAGTGACAGCTGATTCCTCAAATGATCCTTAAGATTTCTAGGAACATCTAAGACTCACACATATATATATATATATATGTGAGGCTATTTTGATTTATGTTTGTTTGATTCTATCATATAGAAGAAAAAGTACTAATATGTCTGAGCAGTATTTTATGAACTGCATGCATTTTCTTTACAACAATAGTTCACCAATACCACACACCTTGACTCCCGAACACAGAAAGTCACTTGAATTAAAACATGCAGTCCGGTTCTACAGCTCCATCTCACGAAAAAAAAAAATCCAAATCCCACAGTCCTTGGCTTAGGACTGAGGATGCCTACCCTCCACTGTTTTTCAGGAAGCTTCCCGGAAACCGCAACATCTACGCCCAGATGCACAACGAGAAGGAGCAGGAGATGACCAGCCCCGTCAACCACAGCGAGGACACGCAGCACATAATCCAAGGCGAGGAGTTTATCGACGACGACCTGGACACGCAGACTCTAGGTAACGCAGGAGGTAGCCCCGCCTTCCGTTCTCTTATAAGGACTACCACTAACCACTGCTACTAAAAGCCCAGGCCACTACGTCCAGCAGCAAACACACACCAAGGTACTGAATGACTTCACCCTTTCCTTTATGTTCACGTTTTTATGTTGTTTTTAAGGACTCTTTCTGAAAATGTGCCTTTTTTGTGCATGTTGTACCGCCACACTTTTATCCTTCCACTCAACCGTCCGTTAGATATGGCCCTTAGTGAACAGCCAGATTCTTCAGAATGAAGCCTTCCATTAATCTTAACACTGTATCTTTTTGATGTTGTCAAATATCCGATCGTATTAGATATACCTGAAAATGATCGAAGTAAACATTGGTCGTGGTCGACAGATACTGATGTAGTTGCTTATTTGTTAGCTAACCGCTAACGTACACATGTGGTGTTTTGTTTCCCGCACTTGTCTCCAGGCAACCACTCAGGTGTGATCCTGAGCATCAACTCCAGAGAATTACACGGTTACCTGAGCAGCTGATGGCTGACAGGGCAGCGCTGACGGGCTAGCCCATCCTAGCCGAGCCAGCTAACAAGCACAGGGACTTCCTCCTTCTCCTTTCCCTTTTGCTTCATCCTTGTTGGAAAACCTCGGATCTTCCCGACAGCCTCTTCAGTTTTGCGTGATCCCGTTTAAACTTGTATTTTGACATCCCTTTCTTCTCCTTTCAATTCATCTCAGCTCGGAAATCCTGTTTAAAATTAATGTGTTGATGACTTATAATTGCTTAAACATGTGCATATACACACTAGTGTTAAAGGTCAGCAAGCACAATTCCTCTTTCTGGCTTCAATAGATATTTAAGATGGTTGGAGTGTCCAGCATTGTAGCAACTGAAGTTAAACTGCACCCAGAGTGCCTTGCAAAAGTAGCAATACAACCTAAACTTTTTTTCTTTAACCATTTTGTCATGTTGCAGCAATGAACCAAAATACTTTATATTGAGTGTTCATGACAAAAATTATTATGTATTTATAAAGTGGAAAGCTAGAAATAGGTGGCTAACCTAACAAAAAAAGGTCTCCGTAACAGTGAACTCGCATTTGGTACATTAAAGGTAACCATAGATCACAAATAGAAAAGATAACATATTTATAAAGACTTTAACAGTCTAATTTTGGTTTATGGGGCGTCCAGCAAAGGCTGTATTTATGTCAAGGTCTGGAAAAGTTATGGGTTTGGCTTTTGCCTCGCACTTCCAAAAGTGGATTTGTCTTCTAGAGTTGTGTTGTGATGTCGAAACCACACAAACCCGTGGAACGTTACGCTGAGATGTGGAATTCGTAGGACAAGCTTTTACTTTTGAATCTTGTCTTGATTGTTCCTGATCTTCGACTGTAAGTTGCCTTTAAAAACAAATCAACAAAACTATGACTAATAACTAAAAGTTTGCGTCCGAAAAATTAAGTCACTTTAGTTGAACACCATCAAGTATGTTTGTGCTCTGAAAGCAACATGGTTATGAGTGTACTGGCTCCCCCTTGTGGTAAGTTTCCAGCTTACACATAAAGGTTTGCAGAGGAATCATTAACATGTATGTGCATCTCTCTATTAGCACATTGTGACTCTTTTTTTTTCTTTTATGGGAAAAACCAAAAAACCATCCAAAGCTAGCATTAAAAACCTCTTTGTCACATACAGCAGGTTATCTTGGATTCTCATGTTTCCACTAACCTTTTTCCATGGCAATACATGAAAAAGCTCAGACAAAAACACTGATTGAAACACGACTACAGACTGCTGCATGCTGGATTTTAATTACCGATTAGAAAATATTTTCAAATCAGTATCCATACTGCCCAAACGATTCACAACGCATCCGACAAAGGTAATTTATTTCAAGCGAACAAAACTACAAATGGATATCATTCAAACATTTGGGAAAATCATAAATCATTTTCAACCTAGAAAACATTGTGCATTTATTTATTTTTATTCACATAAAACATGGAAGCTTGTGGTTTTAACGTCCCGAAAATTATACATTTAAAGGGGTATGACTACTTTTCCAAGGCACTACAATAGATTACACTTCAGCATTAAATGCAGGCTGTGCTGGGGTAGTAAAGTTTAACGACAGACGAGTCAAGTTGTATTCTATTATTCGGTATTTGCTTTTCTTTCCTCCAAAGTTACCACTTACTCCTCTCTTTTACAAGGCAATAATAATCTCAATGGAATGTACAGTATAATCAAAAAAAAAAAAAACTTGTGAATTTGCATATGAAGAGAATAAGCATGCAAACACAAGAGGGCGGTGTTACACTTTCTAGAATCCCCACTCACAGGTACTTCTTCTCACCTGCTTGGGACTACACCATCATGTACACAAAGCTTTGGTCAATCTTCCTTATTGCACGTCACCATTGTTCTGGATCCTTGTTTGAATCTTACAATATCGATGTGCAGTGTTTTTTCGACTCCGTACCAATTCTTGTCTGTCCCATGGTGCCTAAGACGGCAGATTTAGGTCTGCTCTGTGACATTCTCCTTAATCATGTTGTTTGTGTTAAAAAAGAAAAGAAAAAAAGGGATGGCCCTTTCTGTTCCTTCTCCTCCTAACACGTCCTCGGTCGGAGTAGACTCTGTCCGCCGGAGACAAAGGGTCGCCGGCGTGGGGAGAAAGGGGTTAGTCGACGTATTCTCTATCAGCCTATATTAGGCGTAGCCCACGGTGGAATCTTGTTTCTTTAAAGAGGTTTCGGTTTGTTGTATGTAAATGTGTAAATATGAACAGTGAATTCCACTTTGTACATATTCCCATCTACATGTTTGTGTTTTACACGACTACCAAAATAAACATTTTTGTTTTTCCTTTCTTTCTCTTCCTGGATTGATTCGCCCACTAAGTTTCCTAAATATGAAAAAAAAAATCCAGTTTCATTATCATTGCTTGCTTTTACTTGTATCCATCCTTTAGCACGACTGTGTTTAACGATCAGGTATATTTCACGCTTCTTATTGTTAACTGGAAGTAATTCTGTTGTCTTAAATAGACACGGACATCTACGGTATACAGTAATCATGTTGTATATGGATATTTTTGATACACATGTACATTTGTTTGTGTCTGTCGGCTTCTTACTGGTGACTTTGTGTGACTTGATTGCACTAATGCTTTAGGAAATATGGGAAAGGAGCAGAAGATTCCACACAGCAGTTCTTACACTCGATACTCAATTCCAAAGAGGTTTTTGTTTTGGCGAGGTCATTTACACTACTAAATAAATGTGACCACTATCAGACTTGTGTGTGAAGGGTTTACGACCCCAAATTGACCCATGCGTGAAGTGATGCAGAGACACAATGTTTACGGAAATAACAATGGAGGCCACCTCCTGCTGCGGATTGATTTGAACCAACTTTTGTTGTTAGAAGATCATAAGAAGATGAAGCAAGCTAAGAAAAATTGCACCAAAACATAACAACCATTGTTTGCCTCCAGATTTACTAAGTTTTTTGTCCCTTTGGTGCAGAATTGCGACGCAGGTCTTACATCCGTTACCTAAATGTCGGCTGCCAGAAAAGTCACATATGGGTTGCATATGAGCAAAAAAAATCTGATTTAGTTTGCATTTCCTCATGTTTTGAATGCAACCGCAGATGAAGCTTCCCATATTTGACTTTTTCATAGCAGCCTTTTTAACCTCATTACCCAATCTTTGCGTCATTTCAGTATGTGGTAATAGGTGGGCTTAAGTACTAACGTTTTAAAGTGCTAACAGTTGAATTTTATCAAGAATCATTTTATTTCTATAGCGCCATTTTACAACAGATGTCGTCTCAAGGCACTTCACAGAAAATCAATTAAAATCAAAGATACGTCATAAACAAATCGGTTTGAAAAAATGTCCAATCTAAGGAACCCCAGCAGATTAAATCGAGTCATTGACTTGCAGCATTCACTCCTCTGGAATCAGCAGACCAAAACAATGGCTTCTGTTGTCGTTGACTTTACAGCAATCCCTCAAACTGAGCATGCATGTGGCGACAGTGGAGAGGAAAAACTCCCCTTTAACAGGAAGAAACCTCCACCAGAACCAGGCTCAGTAAAAGCAGCCGTCTGCCACGACCGACTGGGGGATTGAAGAGTCAGAAAACTAAATTACATTCACAGGATACTGAAAAAACTGAGTTTATATTAGAGTTTATTTTATCCGACTTTTTCTTCTTTGTCTTATAACACTGATGCAAAACGTAAGAAGACAATGACTGTTCACACAGAAGTCTTATAGGCGGTCTCATTTATTAGCAATATGAACAACCAATTACAAAGAAGTTGAATTCAACAAAAAGAAAAGAAAAAAAACTGAATCGACCTGCCGTGTGAACTTCGGCTAACAAACCCTAAATCTGAAGGCCTTTTGCAGACCACGACGCCACCACTGTTGTCAAGACAACTCTTAAGTTCATCTTGTAATTTTAATGGCACATTACACTAGTTTACACCTTAGATCATATTTTGTACATATTTCTGCTCATGTTCCAGTTAGTTTTCCAGTTAGTTGTCGTCATTGTGTCAATGTTCCTTTAAAGCAAAGGGGGAACGCGGGGGGAAGGGTCGTGACATTCAACTGTAATAGTTTCGATGAGTTTCACGGACGATGACACTGACGTTGTGATTTGTACCACGCTGCTTTTTCTTTTTGGTCGCATTTCTTATTCGATCCTCTTCGTTTGTGTGCCGTCTCTTCAGGAAGCTTAAAGCACGTCCTGAAATAAATCACTCACATAACTTGTAAATGTGTTTGCACCTTATTTGGGTTAATCAGACAAACAACTGGCACGAACAAACATGCATCCATAACACAGAAGAGTTTGCATAGAAAATGTGCTGTTCTTTCTTGTTCTCGCTTTGGTTCCTGGCAGCCTACCATTCATGAAACGCTGCTTGCTTTCTCTAATTTGAATCTATGTTAAGATCAACAACTGCTTTAACGGAATAAATGCAAATTTTCTAAACCCACTGGTTGAAGGGGAAAATCCAGTAGGGTTTCATTGGCGTTAGGCAGAGTAATAAAACCTGGCATTTTGTTTTTCCACTGATCTGTCAGCATAGGAAGAGGTGTTAGTTTACTGCTAAAATGAACACACTGTGTGGTGTCCTTTATGAAGTAAAATTAAATATGCTTTGTTTGTTCAAAATTTAGAATTTGATGTCAATAAAAAGTTTAGTTTTTCCTACAATTTGTAAAATCAGCTTACTGCATTGCAGCAGGGCCTGAAGGCATTGAAGTATAGAATATTACCATCTATTTTTAATGTATAGATTTGTGACTTGCCACAAGTACGAACAAGTTGCCAAAAGAAGACCATGAAACCCTAAAATACCAGGCTTTTTTTTGCTCTTAACGTGTTACTGATCATCAGCCAATAAGATTAAAGATTCAATTAAAACATGGCTTTTTGGCAGCTGAAAGGAAAGTAAACAAACACTAAGCAGAAATCTTTCCCTATTTCAAGCCACTGCAGGCCTTCTCCTTCGGAGGAATCCAAAGGCGTTCCCAAGCCATCAAAGACACACTGTCCCTGCAGCGTATATTTTGACTTTAGTTGCATTATTGTTCCAAAACAAAAATTTGAATACATGTATGAATATAAAAGTTAAACAAACCAAACTTTTTAAGTAACATATCAAACCTACGGTCTGGGTTCCAAATCTAGCTCACCATAAATATTTATGTGGCTTTCTAGACAGGGTACCAACATCAATGGGTTTTATGTTGCTCAGTCACATATTCTCACCAACCACTTTATTAGGTACACCTGTTTATTTGATTGTTAACACATATAGTGGACCAGCTAAACACATGGATTGCAACTCTGTGCATTGAGGCATCATGGTGAAGAAGACCTCCTCAAATTCCATAGAGCAACCTATCACTATTGATGCAGCTGGTAACTGAGTAACCAAAGAGCACACCAGGTACACTCTTGTTAACTAAAAACAAGAAATTGGATTTAATTCACAGAAACTCACCAAAGATGGACAATGCCTGACTGCATAGAAATCTGCTGCTTCTTTAATCTCAATTTGCTCCATTACATTTACAGAGTAGTGTCAGAGTTTCTTGTAAACAACTACAACACAAAATGTTTTTCCTCATTTTGAACTTTTTAGTACCAACTTAATAACTAAACAGCCTACTAAAGTATGGTTTGTGGTTATTGAACTTGACCGTCAGTTAACTGTTCACTCATTTTCACATAAGCATCTGCCACTTCAATCCACAGTAGCATTGTTCCCTAACAGCTTTAGCCTAAAACTAACTGACATCAGTAAGACAACAAAATGTTTACAGTACACAATGCTGCAGATATTGTATACCATATACAAACTGATGGGGTTTTGTTTGAACTTTAAGTGAAATCACTGAAATTATCTCTTCCTGAACTATTTCTTTATTTTTTTATGATGTGTATGTCATATTTTTAACCACAACAACACTAGAACTTCGTATCTTGAAGGGAAAAACCAGGAAATTGGAGAAAAAATGGCGGTTTTCGCTTTTAGAGGAGTCCTATTTATCCTGGAAAAACAGCGTGCTTCTGTATAAAAGGACACTGCGCCAAGCTAGATCTGCATATTTTACTTTACTAATAGAGGAGAATAAGAACAATCCTAGGTTTCTTTTTAATACAGTTGC
>JAVLVB010000588.1:12647-33387 GCA_032876305.1 Orestias chungarensis | reverse complement strand
CTGTTAGATCTCAGTGCTGCTTTTGACACAGTCAATCACAATATCCTCATTGAGAGGCTCGAACACACTGTGGGGATCAAGGGAACAGCACTAGGCTGGTTTAAATCGTATTTGTCAGATAGATCCCAGTTTGTTCTTCTAAATGACAAATCTTCTCCGCATTGTAAGGGTACTTGTGGAGTACCACAGGGTTCTGTACTTGGCCCAGTTCTATTTACTATATACATGCTCCGTATTGGTAAAATCATCAGACAGCATGATGTTAATTTCCACTGTTATGCTGATGATACACAACTGTATTTATCTATAAATCCTGATGAATCCAGTCAGTTTACAGGCATGTTAGATTACAGGCATGTCTAGATGACAAAAATGTGGATGACTTTAAACTTTCTGCTCTTGAACTCTGAAAAGACAGAAGTTGTTGGACCAGAATCTCTAAAAAAGAAATTGCTTAGTCAGCCAATTGACCTGGATAGAATCAGGTTGGCATTTGGTGACAATGTAAAGAACCTTGGTGTTATTTTTGATCAGGAAATGTCTTTCAAGTCTCATATAAAACAGGTCTGTAAGATTACCTTCTTTCATTTTAGGAATATAGCAAAAATTAGAAATATTCTCTCTAGGACAGATGCTGAAAAGCTAGTCCATGCATTTGTTACTTCAAGGCTGGACTATTGTAACTCTTTATTAGCAGGAAGTTCACAAAATGCAATTAAAAGTCTACAGTTGGTCCAAAATCCTGCAGCAAGAGTTCTGATGAAGCTTAAAAAGAGAGATCATATCTCCCCAATTTTAGCTTCCCTTCATTGGCTCCCTGTCAAACTTAGAATAGATTTTAAGATTCTTCTTTTGACATATAAAGCCCTCACTAATAAAGCTCCATCGTATATCAGAAATCTGATAACTCCTTATGTCCCTAACAGAGCACTTCGCTCTCAGACTGCAGGTTTACTGGTGGTTCCTAGAATCTCTAAAAGCAAAATGGGAGGCAGATATTTTAGTTATCAGCCTCCTCTACTGTGGAACCAGCTTCCAGCTTTAGTTTGTGAGGCAGACACCCTTTCTAGTTTCAAATCTAGGCTTGAAACCTTCCTGTTTGATAAAGTTTATAGTTAGGAAGAGGTAGAGAAGACAGCCTAATCCGGTTGGGGAGGAACTCAGTCTTGACAGACTGTTCTCCTTTGCTCTACCTTCTTCATGTCTCACTCTATAGTGTTAAGTTATTTAAGTTTTTCTATAGTTATGCTGCTATAGGCTTAGACTGCTGGAGGACAATCTGATCACTTCTCTCTCTGCTACTTTCTTCCTTTGTCCAATCTACTACTAGTCACCACACCTGGGCTGGCGTTCTGTTAGCTGAGACAGCTTTTTGGAAGAGAACATGGGCTGAGATGGTTCCAGTGACACTCTACAACTGCTGCTATAAACTCTATTATTTCAGTATCCTGTGCTTCTAATTTAGCTTTCTGTCTTTTCAAACACCCAGTCGGTCGTGGCAGATGGCTGCTTGTACTGAGCCTGGTTCTGCTGGAGGTTTCTTCCTGTTAAAGGGGAGTTTTTCCTCTCCACTGTTGCTATATGCATGCTCAGTATGAGGGATTGCTGTAAAGTCAACGACAACACAATCCTTTTTTTCTGTCTGCTGATTCCAGAGGAGTGAATGCTGCAAGTCAATGACTCGACGCAATCTGCTGGGGTTCCTTAGATTGGAAACTTTTTCAAATTGATTTGTTATGATGTATCTTTGATTTTAATTGATTTTCTGTGAAGTGCCTTGAGACGACATCTGTTGTAAATTGGCGCTATATAAATAAACTGATTCTTGATTCTTGATTCATGATGGAAAGTGCCAGGACCAAGGAATCAAGGAATTTTTATTTGTCATCACAGCACATGTGGTACATGAGGTGGGACGAAAGTGTAATCCCCCGGTCCAGTTTACAACCTGATAGTACTTTTAAATAATATAATAAAATATAAATAACTATGCAAACAATACACCAGGAGAGGGGGGACTACGGTAGATGATGGAAAAAAAGCTATATTAGTCTTTAATTAAACAATCAATCAAGCCATCAATTTAATTCATCTTGAAGTGGTTGAAAAGCCGCTCTGAATACTTACCTATAACTTCTAACTTTGTTCCCTTTCCAAAGACAACCACTCCACAAGAGGACAGAGCACAGTGGTAGGTCCCTGTGTCTGAGGTCCTCACAGAAGTCAGTTCAAGGTTTGAAATGCAGTATTTACCATCAAATGTTCCATTTATGATGCTTGTACATTGTTTCTCACTGGGATACACGAGCGCAGGTTGCAAACCTGCATGTCTGAACCAGTAGAGGTTTGGCTCTGCTGCACATGTCACAGCGTACATTCTACAGCTTAAACTTACAGATTCTCCAAGTTGTAGTACTTTTAGTCTTGGTAGATGTAAAGTTAACTTTGTGTTTGATGAAGATGTCTTGACATGGAGGAAAACACCTTATCCAAATTCAACAGAATTTTAATTTTACACAGTAATACATTCCTGAATCTGAAGGCAGAAGATCTGCAACCCTGGTGGGATTTTCACGCACAACTATCTGTAGGGTTTACAGAGATTGGTCCGAAAAAGAGAAAATATTCAGTGAGTGGCAGTTCTGTGGGCTAAAATGCCTTGTTGGTGCCAGGAGTCGGAGGAGAATGGACTGATTTGAGCTGATAGAAAGGGAACAGTAACTCAAATAACCACTCATAACAACAAAGGTATGCAGAAGAGCATCTCTGAACCCACAAAATGTCGAACCTTGAGACAGATGGGCTAAGGAAGTAGAAGAACACCCCGGGTGCCACTCCTGTCAGCTAAGAGCAGGAAACTGAGGCCACTTATTCGCACAGGCTTACCAAAATTGGACAACAGAAGAATGGAAAAACATTGGTTGGTCGATGAGTCTCGATTTCTGCTGTGACATTCAGATGGTTAGAATTTTGGTCAACAACATGAAAGATTGGATCCATACTCCTTGTATCATCAGTTCCGGCTGCTGGTGGTGGTGCAATTGTGTGGGGATTATTTTTTTGGCATTCTTTGGGCCCCTTAGTACCAATTGAGAATTGTTGCAGCACCACAATCTTCCTGACTTATTGTCGCTGACTATTTCCATCCCTTTATAACCATAATGTACCATCTTCTGATGGCTATTTCCAGCAGGATAACCCAGCATGTCATAAAGCTCAAATCATCTCAAACTGGTTTCTTGAACATGAAAATAAGCTCAGTGTACTCAAATGGCCTCCCCAGTCACCATGTCTCAATCCAATAGAGTACCTTGGGATGTGGTGGAACAGGAGATTTGCATCATGGATGTTCAGCCGACAAATCTGCAGCAACTAGATGATGCTATCATGTCAATATGGACATTTTGTTCCTTCTATTTATTTTTCATGACAAAAATAAAAAAGCATAGAAATAAATAATCCTTGTTCTTTTGTATATTTTATCATGCTGAAATATCAGTCTGCCTGACTTAAACATAAATGCCAGATGATTGGAATTAAATAATTTTCCTTTTAAAGTGCCTCAAGGTGTTTGTTGTAAATTGGCACTATATAAATAAAGTTTTATTGAACGAAATTAAAATTCTGCTCCATAATTTTGTGATTTCCTCTGCAAATCTTAGCCTTGTAATTCTGGCACTTTCATGGCATAGGTTAGGTTTTGCTTTTGGTGAAATGTTTCAACATCACCTTCAAGGTAGACCAACTTTTTTTTTTATTAGACATGACAAAAATTGATTACTGCTATTATATGTACGTATGTGGGCATAAAACTTAATTTCTCAACAATAGCAATAGTAAAAATTTCAAACCCAACAATACCAACTATTAATAATCCATATTTAATTCTTATGAAGCATAACATAACACAAGCAATATGATGTTACTGTGATAATTTGGCTATTTGTTAATGTGACAATAAAAAAGAAAAGAACTTCCTCCAAATCATCAGTTACACGGTTGAGGCTTATACAGCTTTTTAATTAAAATGCTCAAAAACAGCCTTCAAAACAGATTTTGGAATGAATGAAGCAGACTTTAAAATGAGATCTAACAAATTTTAAGACCCATGTAAGAACAACTAAGGAATTTATTCTTTTTTTAATTGGACTGGAAGAGTGTAGAAAAGGATATTTAACCACATTATAGTAGGGGTGCAGAGTATAAGTAAACTTTTTATTGATACTGAGAAGAAACACTGGTCAGGTTTTTCATCTCATCTTCTTTTAACTTTTTTTTTCCAATTTGAGCTTTACTGCTGCAGTTGCTTTTTACTGAGCCGAAGAACAGTGCTGCGTGTGACAGTCATGCCTCTGTGGCTTGATTTCAAAGACCAAAGCAAACTTGCAAAGCAACTTTGCACAGTGTGAGTCAGAAACACTTTACATTTAAAACCATACTTTCTGAGTCCTGCAGGTTTTTCAAGAGGGTGATTAAGTAACATTTTCTGTCATCTCAAGCATTAAAAATGTAACTCCTGAAACTGTTGAATTGGATAAATTCAGAAAAGAAATAAGTGTTGCCTTAACATTTAGGATTATTGTAAAAAAGACAGGTTAATTTAATCTCGGCAGGTTTGAGTGCTACATTTAACCATCTAAAATTGTTACACCCCCCCTATTTTTTTTGCCGTTCCAAGTTTAGTTCTGTAGTTATTGTACAGTCAAAGCCTTTTCAAAGCATCTTTGTGCATTAGTAAGATGAAGATGGATGATAGCTTGTTAGTTTTAAAGAGCTGGGTTACCAATAGGAATGAGGGCAGATTTTGTTTCAGAACAGTGAGAACAGAACAGACACATTGCTGAAAGAAAACCACACAGACATCCTGCCGGTACGGAGAGAGGTGGGCCTGACGAAACCACAGGGGCTAAACTCAAGTTGTCTAGTTGTTGTGAAAAAACTTGACCAGAGTGGTAACTCAGATTCAAGAAGCATGCAAAGTTATATATCATAAGTGAGACTTAAGATATTGACATGTTGGTAAATTAATCAAATTAAACCCATGAAAATATTTGTTAACGACATAACAAACTAATCTATTAATTGAATTGATGAAAAATGTTGCTGGATAAGAAAAATACTATGAAAGTATATATAATTTTTTTGCAGTAATATTTTTCCAATCCATTTCATTAACGGCTTTGCGTGTCATATGGTAAACAAATACTTTCATTGGTTTAATTTGATACATTTCCTTTATGTCATTTTTTTAGTTCTCACTGATGAGCAGTAGGAACTTCTGAGTACCCACTACACCCTCTAGCGGACAGTAGGCAAACTACAGCCTAACGTCTCATTGGTTTGTATTACCATCTTCAAGAAAACATATACAAACTCTTATTATGAAGCCTAATCAACTTAATCGATTCAACAAATGTTCAACATCATCCCTTGGACAATTTGGCCAGGTGGACGGAGCAGCATTCCATCCAAGTACCTGATGAGATTTTTCTAAAACAATAATCTTCCTAAAATCGTCACAGCATTTAGTTTTAATTTATATATATATTATAAAATTTATATATATTGCAATAGTTTTTCATTTAATTTTGTTTGAAAGTGGAAACGCTGTGAAAAATAAATGAGGCTGTCAATTAGATAAATAAAAATAAGTAGTTTGCTAAAATCCTACTGGAGGCTGCTATGGAACAAACATTTTCTAAGAATAAAACCTAAAATTATGTCCTTTCTTAAATCAGTCAAGTAAAAACAGAGGTTTGAAAATGTTGACATGATGCAAGACTCTGCTAATTGAATGGACTGTATAAATAACCCAACAATTTATAACGGAACAGACTATAAAAAGTTCAATGAACTTGTAAGTTATTTCTACCCAAGTAAACCCCACAACCACAGAAATTGCAGAAATTGCTTTGTCTTTGGATCCTGAGTTGAAAGCTGAACAAAGGAAGAAAAAAAAACAATTGAATTGAATGAATTACCAAACACCATCTAAGTAAGAATTAGTCAGTGATGTTTATTTAATACTGTGCACACAGTTAACAGATAAACTATCACTCACACCGGAGTCCTAAGAAGATAATCTGGGGTGTGAAAAGTTTTTTTCCAGTAGACACAATGAGGAGCAACATGATAAAAATATGATAAGGCATCTGGAGCCCTTCTCAGACTCTTAATGTGTGTAAAAAGTTACTTTGTCTGGAGTACAAGGCTCTGTCCTTCAAAGACATCAATTTCACCCTTAGCTATTGAGACTAATATAATGAGCACTTTTATAAGCACTTTTTTTTTCTTCACAAGAATTCTCACCCAGATTAAAAAAAAGAGTAACATTTTAATTAAAAATAAATAAATAAATCACTCATGAAGTTTCCCAGAATACGAACAGTCCATTTCATATTGTTCAAATATACTGCATAAGAGAGGACCAACCGTAGAAGTGCACCATATAAGACAAAACAGTTGATAATAATAATAATAATAATAATAATAATAATAATAATAATCATAATAATAAAAAATAGGATTAACATCAAAATTTAAAACTCTGTAACAATTCAAACTACAGATTACACAATTTAAATCAAATTAAAGATTAGATGTTCTTTGAGCATTAATTAAAAGCATACATATTTAAAAAATGATAAAAGTAGTAATGTATCCATTAACCAATTGATCCCATGTACTGGACTGAAAAAGTGGAAACTCAACTGAGTGAAACAGAAAATGAGTAGCAGTAATAAAAATGTAGAAAAGTACAGAAATAATAATAATGATAATTAAAACTGTGAATAAATGGAATATTAATTAATTACAATAAAAACATTAAAAACTCATTGATGGTTTTTCAACATATAGAAGAATATGCCAAAATTATAGGCACTGATTTTGGACATTTTAGCCTTTGAGCAAAGCATTATAGTAGGAGACATACACAGATTCTGAAGTATAATTAATGAAAACCTAAAACCACCTGAAAAACGAGAAATCATCAGCATGAACCACACCTGTCATCATCCCCCTTACGTGAAATCACATAGCAGAGGTTAAACTCAGCAGCAGCGGTGGTGTTCCTCTTGGAACCTGCAGGATTACGTGTTTCAGCTTCCCTCATTTTACAACGACCAGGATGTTTCTGCCCTGAGCAGGAAACATTTAAAAAACAAAACAAAAAAAAACATCACAGTGGATACTGTACACAAAAAACTATTTCCCATGGGATAAATAAAGTATAGATTATTATTATTATTATCTCAGTAGACTGCGTTACTGATCATAGTTCCTCCTGCATAATAGATATGGCAGTGTAGCATAAAAACTATACATTAAATATCCTAACAAAGTTACAAAGCTGCCTCAGCTTGTCCAAGCCCAACCTCAATAAAATTCCTCTATATCCAACATACGGGCTGAGCAAGGCAGAACTACAGAGGTAACTTATGTCCTTTCCTTGATGTTTCGTGGCACTTGTTGAAACTTGTCTTGGTGCTTTTTCCCCCCATTTCCGCTACCATCCTGGCATAATTAGTGAGCAAGACTGATCCCAAATCACGCATAGCCCTGAAACCTAAGCATTGTTTGCTACATGAGGTCACAACCCAGCATTCACATTGCCATTGTAAACGTTTAACTGAAAAAAAAGTCTTGTTGAACTGGTTTACTCTTTCATTTTGTTACCGTTATGCTTGATCTAAAAAAGGTTTAGTCCCACATGTCGTCACAGTTTGTGAGCTTTCATATTTCCTCTTGGGGCTTGCAGGTAAACGCCAGTTATGTGTGCATCAGAGAGGTTCAACAAGATGATCAAACTGAAAGTGAGTACTTGTTGCTGCTGATGCGTAGGTCTGATGGAAGAGCTGGACAGATACATTTCATTTTTTTAATTGCTCAGTATTTTTAGCATTGGGAATTGATATTGTGTTGTTTCTTGCCAGTGCATAAACGTTCCCGTGCAGGACACGTGTGTGAATGGTAGGCTCACATGGGTTCGCTCTAGGTTCTAGACCAGACCAGGTTCACTCCATTTGTGAAACTGGTCTGTTCTAGTTCTGTTGGGTTCTTTGTTCCTTCTGTTTAGTTTTGAAATATTGTCTTCATGAGTTTATGACATTTAGGATGTAGTATTTGGAGCTTGTTTTCCTAATACAGGTTTATAAGTCCGACATGTCTGAACTGGCTTTGCCTATCGGGGACAGAGACAGAAGTTTACAGCTTATTTGCAGCCAGATAGTGCAGAACACTGACAGATTCACTGATCCTAACTACCAAAATCAAACCTTTAAGTTTTTAGTTGATTATATTAAACTAAGTGCTAACTGGATTCAAATGTTAGATTGTTTTTTTTCCGTAATGTATTAAACTTTTCCTATATTTAACTGGTTGTGTGTGTTTCCAGGCAACAATTACATATGTCTTGCTGCTGATGTTTGCCTCGACTTTTGCTCAGGAAGCGACTTGTCCACTGTGTCCACCAGGTTAGATAGTGCTGAAGAAACACTTGTGATACTTATCTTAATGATAGTGTATATCATTAACACATATGTATTTGCGTGTGTGTTATTTAACTGACAGGTTTCTATATAACCAAAAACTGCTCTGGGAATGTTGAAATTAAATCTGGGATAAAATGTGTTCCATGCACCAACTGTTCAGGTAGAACCATCTGCTGCTGTTTCATAACCTTGGTTCTGCTCATTGAATATTAATTCCTGAATTGTGAGTTGTTGTTTGTTTAGTCTCCAGAAAACTTAACACTGTGTTATTTTATCCTGCAGAGTTTTTTCAGGACACTCTGGCTCCATGCTCTGCATATGCTGACACTAAGTGTGGGCAACTAAAGGATAAAGGTAATCTCAGCCACAGCAACGCTACTGTTCTACCACTCACTTTCCTACATCTTACTCTCATCTTCCTCTTGTCAACAGGTGTTGCTAAACATGTTTGGATCCTCTCTGGAGTGTAAGTATAAACAGCATGAAAGCCCTGGGTCAAATATAACTGTTATATTAGATGAAAAAAATTATAGCAGTAATCAGAAAAGTTGCCAAAGGGGGAGCAGTAACTCTGGAGAAGTTGCATTGTTCAAAAACTAAGTTAGGAGAATCTGTGGAAAGCAAAAGTAAACAAACAGCATGAAATCTAAACTTCAATTAAGGTGCCTTAATTAATAGATTTACCTATTCTAATTAATTGGCCAATGAGAAATAATTTTTTTACCTAATTAATTTTAAAAAGAATTAAGAGATTATAACATACCAGGAAGCCAGGGGTACATGCTCATAGGGAGTGGGAGGTGTCTGGTGAGGGCATGGGGAAAGACTTTAACATTGAAGCAATTTTGGTCTGCCATCCAGGGTCTCAGAAGGGGAACCAGTGCACCACCAAAACTGTTTTATGGTAGTTATGATGTTTTGCTGACCTTAACTCTAATGGGCAAAATATTTCTAAGAACTCCTCAATCCCAACAGCATGTCTTCCAGGGAGAGTGTGGATTTTGGGCCGTGCTCTCTATTGTCTGGACAGACAATTTATGAGGAGGACTTATGGTACCATAAGGACTTAGTGTCTCCAAGCCGATTAAAAAGCTCCTCAGGTGAAAGTCCCAGGGGCTGTTTGAGATCTACCCTAAGTTTCTGAAGACTGTGGATGTTGTAGAATTGTGTTGGCTGAGGAGGCTCTACTGGATGGTTGTTGGGGGCTGTTTTCCTGGATTGGCAGACTAAGGGTGTGGTGTCCCTATTCAAAGAGGGAAATTATCGAAACCTCTCAGGGAAGGTCTACTCAGGGGTTTTGGAGAGGAAAGTTTTTCAGAGAGTCTAACCCTAATTTTAGGAGGAACAGTGTGGTTTTCCCTCTGGCTATGGAACATTAATTCAGTTCTAAACCCCTGAAACAGTCTGAGAGGGTGGATAGGAGTTTGCCAATCAATATATTTTAAGATTTATTTTTCAAGATAACTTTAAATGGAAGAGATTACTTCATTTATTATCATTTGTTTATTTTCCCTCTAATGTAGTGTTTAAAAATAAAATAAAAACTAATCAAATTAGCTGAAGAGTTGAATCTGCTGTGCCAATTATGGTGGGAGATTTGCTGACGTCTGGTGTGTTTGCAGGTTTTCCTCCGTGTTCCTGGTCATGTTGGCTCTGTTCTTGAGACACAAATTCTTCGCAGTAAAGGCAAAATTTTCTGAACTAGCATCTGCTAAAACCGCCTCATCTGAGATGAAAAATCTATGCCTCCCAGAGACTACGCTGCAAGTCTGCACTGCCTGAAGAGAATGTAAAAGACTAAAAAAGTTCCTCTCAATGGAAGGAAATCTGCTATACAAGTACAGCAAATAAAGTCTGTTCTGTGTTCCTGTTGAGGCCAAAAGTTAATGGTTACTGCTCAGTTAGGGTAGTTTATAAAATAAATGCTAGGCTTGCCTTAGGTTTGCGTAGTTCTACTAGGTTGGTCAACTGCACATGACAATGAGAAGCATGATCTGATTTAAGTTTCTTGGCTGTTTGAATCAAGTCTGATTGAAAGACAGTTGTTTGTAAAACTTTTAAACTGTTGAAAGAAGAAGTTAATCTGCCATGGTCCAGATAAAGTCCAATTGTTTTATGTCATAACTAAAGTTGCAGCAGTTAAACATTATAATTACATTTACAGCAAAGATGAATGGATTGATTTGTAATTATTGGTTAACTAGATTTAACAGATTAATTTCTATTTACATGTGTTGGAAACTAACTGACCTGTCTTCAGTGTGACAAAATGAGCAAAATCTCATTTAAATGTTTTTATGACCCCCAATGCCAGATTACTTATATATCCAGGATAAAACAGAGAGATGAGAGCGTAGAAATAACAATCATAAACATCAGCACCTTTTGGTGGGACTGTAGTATATAACTAACCTCTAAAACAATCAGCCAGGGCATTACAGTATGACTTCTGTTATCTATTCTTTTTTTCTTTTTTTACACCAGGTTTACTAAATTAAAATAAACAGGAGCTAAAATTATTAACTTTTTATTTTTTATTTTTTAAGTGTTAACATAAAAGGCCCCATGGGTGTTGATTTGTCACATTTTTCAATTGCACTGTAAAAATGATAACTAGTAATTGTTGATTTTATTCAAGTTTTTAACTTAAACAGACTCAGAAATAAAGCTTTTTATTTACAACCCAGAAAAACATCTCTGTCCAACAAATTTCTCTCGTTGTTGTCCTAACCCGAAATTTCTGAACAACACAACAAGGATTATCAACTTTTGAATAGATTTTTTAGTATTTAAACCAGTGGGAAACTCGTATATGCACATGTGCAAATGGTCTGAACAAGTTTGAACTAGTCCAGATAATTCCTCTGATTCTGCACCTGAGCAGACTTGCGGTTATGATACTTGTCTGTAGACTTTTATTTGTTCTGAAACTCAGAAGAAAATCACCAAACTTGGCCAAACTTAATTGTTTTGACCTTATGGATTTCTGTTTGGACATTTTCTGGACAAAATGGAGCTGGCAACCATTTTCCCTAAGCAGGTAAGCTAACTCAGTGTGTTTTCTTTAATGAAAAGAGTGTTAATAAAAATTAAATGTGTTATTATTATTAATAATAAGATTGTTATTATTATTATTAATAACAATAATATTATTATAAATAATAATAATATTATCATTATTATTATTGTTACGCTTTTCTATAATTCCCAGCCCTATGCCTGTTGCTATAATAAGGTTTTTTGGCAGTTGAGTAGCCTATGGGCCTAGCTCGTTCGACCACAAAAAGTCATGTAGTAAAAATAGTAAATGGTAAAGCTAATTAGCTTATTACCCCTTTTGTATTCATTTTAATGTTATCCTAAATGTTAACTTTGAGCAACAAACTCTCGCGCGGGGAGAGGTAATAACGGAGATCTGCCTCGAAGCTTTCATTGATCGTTTTTGGCAGACATATGCATTCATTATTTGAGAGAGATCTAAGTAACTTACATATGCATATTTGCATATGCATATTTATAAAATAAATTACAATGGGCGTTTGTCATATATACTTTTCTCCCTGCATGACAATGCTGTATCCAGGGTGAATTTATTTATTAATTGTGAAATACAGAACAAGTGCCCTAATCTGCACAGTGTATCTAAAACGATTCACCTGTATGGAACACAGTATGTGGCGGGCATGATTTTATCTAGTGGGCAATGCAGTTGCCTCCCAGAATTACATGATATTGTGACCATTTTTGTGAATGCAGAGGAGGTGACATTCATTTGTAAAAAACTGTATTCTTGGTTTATTGAACATTTCAGGTCCTATGAGCTTGTTGGAACGCAGTTGTGTAGACCTTCTTGTCCTGGATCCAGATGTGGTGAGGGATTTACCACCCTCTAACGACACAGGTGGTGGAAAGCTGTTGGTGACTCCATGGATGCTTCTTCTGCATTAAAGCACCTGTCTTCTCATCTCCCCTCTCATCCACCCTCTTTCTCTCCCCTATTGTACTTTCCTCAGAATGTTTAGAGGAAAATAAAATAAATAAATAAAATAAATAAAAAACTTAAAATATGTTGTCTCAACAAAAACACATTGGTGAACATGTCAGTAAAAACGGAATTCAGAAGTCATTGCTTTAAGTTGTCATTTGACAGTATTTGATTTACCACAATTTTTACTTACAAATTAAGTTCTGAACATGGTCTTTGTGTTGTTGTTTCGTCTGTTGCTGGATCTGACCTGTGCCATGTCTTAATAAAAGTTATGATTGTTCATTGTGTATAAGTAAACTAAAAGACTATAGTAATTGAAATGCATGTTTTACATTGAATACTCTTCAGACATCCAACATTGTGTCATACCCAAAGACAGCAGTACTGAGGCCTGCCTATTTTCCCCATAGAAGATGCAACAAATGTTTTCCTGAAGTGCTTGGTGAGTACAAATAAGGCAAAGCAAGTAAAACTAATTCCTAATTCCAATTTGATTTTTAGTATCCTCCAAGTATCCTCCAAAATTATAGCAAACCACTATGGTTTCCTACTGTAAGCAAACATCCCCAGTAACCGCACCCAGACACCAAAACATGGGAGCCAACTGCTCGCTGGTCAATCTAGAGATGGGTAATATAAAAATCTGCACTAAACGAAATCCTCTCCTGAGACCAAATTTCCCTACTGGGATCATAACAGTATTTTAAAAAAAAGGTAATATATATGTGCAGTCCAGATAATTTTACGATGAGGATTGCAGTTGTCCATAAGAATCAAGAATCAAGAATCAGTTTATTTATATAGCGCCAATTTACAACAGGTGTCGTCTCAAGGCACTTCACAAAAATCAATTAAAATCAAGGATACATTCTAACAAATCAATTTGAAAAAGTTTCCAATCTAAGGAACCCCAGCAGATTGCATCGAGTCATTGACTTGCAGCATTCACTCCTCTGGAATCAGCAGACAGAAACAATGGCTCGTGTTGTCGTTGACTTTACAGCAATCCCTCATACTGAGCATGCATGTAGCGACAGTGGAGAGGAAAAACTCCCCTTTAACAGGAAGAAACCTCCAGCAGAACCAGGCTCAGTACAAGCAGCCATCTGCCACGACCTGCTGGAGGTTTGAAGAGACAGAAAACTAAATTAGAAGCACAGGATACTGAGATAAAAGAGTTTATAGCAGCAGTTGTAGAACGTCACTGGGAGCATCTCAGCCCATGTTCTCATCCAAGAAGCTGTCTCAGCCAACAGAACGCCAGGCAAGGTGTGGTTACTATGGAGAGAAGAACACTAAGAGAAAACAAAAGGTTAACAAGGTTGAAATAACAGTAACTAAATAGATTGGACAAAGGAAGAAAGTAGCAGAGAGAGAAGTGGTCAGATTGTCCATAACTCTCGCTCCTTTTTTCTGCTGGTACACAGCTGGTTCATTGTTCACTAGAAATATATTTTTTCTTTAACTGTTCTTTGCTCTTATAAACCCTTTATTTTTCTTCAGGACACAGACATTTTAGAACCAGTGTTGAACGGTGCATCTGTTGCCATCTACACCATCCTACAAAATGACGCCGCTGGTACGTTTGCACAAGACCGGGAAGTTGTGTTGGAGGGAGACATCATGCTACAAAACATTCCAGACATCTCCTGCCTTGGCGTACATGTTTGGTCTGCTTTATGCGTTCAAAATTGATTTTTCCAAGAGTTGCATATTTAGTGTTTTAACTGTTAAGTCATTACTGTTCAAGTAAAACAAGTGTGTATGCAAAAAAGAAAAAGTAACTTCCTGTCTGTTTCATCTGGAATACGTATGAGTAGACGATTGAAAATGTTATTTTTAATTAACTATTTTGTAACCCTCCAGTTGTCCCTCGGTCAAAGATGGGTAGAAAAGGGAAAGAGGAAAGGAAGAGAGGATAGTGTGAAAGAGAGAGGGAGAAAAAAGAGGAGAGAATGTGGGAGGAAGAAGGAACAGTCAAAACTGTCTCATTTTGAGCTGCTCGGAAAACATAAAGTAAATAAATAATTTTAAAATGTCAATTTAATTTTTTCTTTAGTCAGAGGAATCTATGTTATTGACTATACATACATATATATAGTGTTTATCATACAGTCGTTTTATAGATGTGTTAAAGTGATGTACACTTCACATAAAGTGCTGAGCCAATGTTTTAACTGTTAGTTCACTGTTTGTAAAATGGCTTTTAACTTCTCTAGTTCATCATAATTATGCCCATGGAGAACTTTGGTGTATTGGTGTATAGATACACAACCAATCATCATTTGTGGTACTATTGTATTTCATGTGCAAGAGGTTAATGTCAGCTTTTACAAGAGTGAGTAATGATATGTTGCTGGACACATTTGTTTTTCATTTTTGGTACTGAACTTCTATTTTAATGTCTGTGCTGCAGTGGTTTTGTTTTTACAGAAAACTGACCTGTCAACCTGTGACATTCTGAAATGTACTTGAGGCACTGTTCAATAAAATAAATATTTCAGATAACATACATGCTGTGTTTTGTTCAATATCTATTTGAGTATTTTTCTGAAAAAATTATGACATAATTTTACATGAAGGTGAATTTTCAATTCACTGGAATAAAAATTGTGTGATATTTCAAAAAGAATGTTAACATTTTGTGATGGCAGAAATACATGCCATAGAACCTAAATTTATTTGTTAGCCTTTCAGGATTATCTAATTTAGGTGTACGAGGAAATCCAAGTTGGCATAACTCTTTTCAGAACTTGAAAACCTTAGTTAAGTGAACACAACACTAGGCAAAAGTTGAGAAAACTTAAAAATATCTTGCATCATGTTGCCTTAATTTTTTTAAGTTTTCTCAACTTTTCTGTTTTTACAGTGTGCTACAACTTGCCTCAGGCATTCTTAGCTTGTGTAACAAAGGTATCAGTGTTTGTGCGTTTGTGAGTGTTTAAATCCCATTCCATCTAAGAGAAGGAAATATATAACTCTGTTTCATCAAGGAACATTTCTTTTATTTAATCTGTGATCTGTAATTTGTGCTTGGACAAAAGAGGAATGACTAAATTAAGATTTTTCCTTTGATACAATGTAGAATGCTTGTTTGTGTTTTGATTTTTTGTATTTGATTTTGTCAATAAAATCAGCAACTGACATAATCATTACTTAAATGACAGTTAAGTAGTGATTAGGTTTTTTGAAGATTGAAGGTGTTGGTTTTGAAGGCTTTTTTTTGTATTTTATTAAAATGTGTTTGTTTGATTGTTTGTTTGGGCAGCCTAGTGTTGTTTTCTGTTTGTGTGAGTGCTTTTTTCTCAGGGAGGATCTTTGTTAGAGATCTTGGTAGTCTGCCGAAGCATAGATATGAATGACGGCTAAAAATTCAAAACATTCAGTTTTTTTCAGCAGTATTATTATAATTAGTCCTCTAAGATTATACAACTTAATTCCTCAAATTTGGTGGTCTGGTCATATTAGACTTGGACAGACCAAAAATTGTGCCAACTGAGATATCAATGGGTATATGATTAGTGAGACTCCCTGGAGCGGACTTAATGCATCAATCTCACTAGAGTGTTTACCTTTAAGAATGATCAGGGGACCTCTGACTCCTTCCTAAAAGAGAATTACAATCATACACATTAAAAAAAGTTTGTATTTTCTGTAATTTCATTGGTGTAAAGTAATATCTATTAAAAATAACCTGGTTTAGACACAGTAATTGTATAGGTTGATGCTATAAATTAGATGTACAAATTTTATAAAAACATGAAGCGTTTAAATCACCTTCTACTCTGATTAATAAAAATCTTTTTACATGATGTAATATGTTCAGATTCATCGCTAAACCTTAATGAGGTAACAAAACCTGAGAAACTAAACGTTAATAGAATTATAGGTTGGAACTATTAAACCTACCTAAACCCTTACAACAGGTAGGGTCAGTTGTTTTAAAAGGCAAAGATCCTCCACTCCAATGTCTCTAACTGACGTTACAGTTATACAGTATAGTGAGAGACAGCTGCAGAAGCAAATCAAACTAAGAATTTTTTATCAGCAGTTCACACTTGTTCAACAAACTTTAGTTGCTTCGTGCTAAGCAGAGAGAGGTTAACTCCGCATTCTCTATTAAAAAAATCTGGCTCCAGGGTTCTTTATTTATTATTTGCTGAATGGGAAGAAATTGATGAAATTCTATTAAAGTGAGAGAATTAATATTGTCTTGGCCACTCTGAAAAGGAAAAATAAAGCCGAAATAAAATAAAAAACAATTTCAGACCAGAAAAGGCCTGGCTGACTATGTAGGAGACCCATGTTGCTGGTTTGAGTCCAGTTTTTCCATAGCTTGGTTAACGCCTATGATGTTGCCTGTGGTTTAAGTAATTTAGAATGGATTATACAAACATTTTAGCATATTTATAGAACTTGTCTGTATGTGATGGCTCTTGATGCACAGTCTCTCTCCACAGTCTTTATGTCATGTTTTTTAGGTATCTGACCCACAAAAAACAGAGAACTCTCAGGAGTGCAACGATAATAGAGGGTATCAAAGATAATGCGTTGTTCAACTTGAGGCAGGAAGCAATGTTCGTGGCAGGGAATGGAAGGGAGCTAGGGAACTGTAACAGTGATGCGGGGAACTGGAGACTTCTGGAGGTGAGACAGAGCTGGTAAGTTGATGTATTGTAGTGAAGGTGAAAGACAGGTTTGAGTTTAATTGGTGATGAATGATGGTTGACAACAGGGAGGATTGAGGGGAGAGACTGGTGGTTGTCCAGGAGGTGCACGGCAGGTGGATAGAGGCTGGTTCGAGTAGACCGAGCTGAGCACAGACAAGTGGGAACCAGAGTTGTGACTGTACAGGGGACAGATCATCAGTGCCAGCAGAAGCACAGGTGTGGGAAGCAGCACTCCAGTGGGCTGGTGCTCTGGCGACCCCCAGTGGAAAACCTGTAGAGGTGCTGGAAAGTCTCAACATGACAGTTTGTTAACCTTCCCCAAATTCTTAGATGCATTTTTCTTGACAATTCTCTCAAACTACAAAAACTAAGGCTTGGTGTATATATAATTTGAATATTTTTTTTTAAAATATGTAAAGTAAGAGTTTAAAGGAACAAATTAAAAGGAAAAAAAAGAGATCATTGACTAGTTCAATCAAAAGTAAAGCGTGCAGAATAAAATCTGTCATATGCACAGCTAAATTACATATGTTGCCAGAAATCCAGTTCAGAATTCTGAGCGGCAGAATAATAGGGTTTTACTTACTGGTTCTGGTGAGTACTTGGGCAGAAGTATTTTGTATGTTCTGCAGTTTTCGTACAGCCCATTTACAGAGCACCCAGTGATCAGACTATTACAGTACTCAAATGTGCCAGAATAAAGACAAGGATAAATGTCTAAGTCTGTTTTAGACACTTTTTATGTGATTTTGGTAATGTTCTTAAATTGTCATTCACTTAACTTGCATGTTAAAGTTCAGGTGTGAGTCCAATATTAACAAAACATTTCTTGCCTAGTCATTGATTATTGACTGACACTTTCTGATAGTTTCTGTTGGCCACAGATAATACCAATGTCAGTTTTTCTTTTAGCCTTTCTTCAGAAATACTTTTTGCACACATGCTGATCTGTTTTATAAAGTGACACAATAAATCTAAAGATCTGTGTTGTCTGGCTGTCAGTAACGTAGATATGAGTGTTGTCTGCATAGTTGTGGTATGATACATAAAAATTATGTATTAGGTAACTACTGCCCACGTGAAAGGCATCGATGATTCCCACCCTGTATCCTAACCTCTAGTAAAATCACAAGATCAGGTGGATATATTTTAGCATCAATTATAACTTGATTACAATAGTCTTAGTACCATTTTGGGAAACTAAAGCCTGACTGAAAACTATCAAACACATAGTAAAATAGGAGATAATCAGTAAGCTGTGGCATACACATTTTTACAGGACTTTGCCTAAGATTGGCAAGTTTGGAATGGGCTGGTAGTTAGTCAGTATCGGGGCATCAAGACTGCTCTTCTTTAGAAAAGATGTAATGGCCTTTCAAAATATTTCCATCTAACGTTAGATCTTAACTAGATTAATCAGTTGTGCCAACATCGAGTGGATAACTAATTGAGGCCGAAGGTTTATGGACACAGACTGCAGATAATCTGTTCCTATATTTTGTCAGTGAAGGGTTTGAAATGCCCCAACACTACCTGTCTAACAGGGTGCAGTGCAGTTATTAATGTTGTTGACATGATAGCATAGTGTCTCGGGAAGACGCTTTTTCTCTGACTCCTATCCACCCCTAATTGCCCTGCTTCAGTTCGAAGTTTCTGTCTCTTTCTTTTCTTTTTGGAGCCTCTCTTTGCATCCTCCGAATTGGAAATTATGGGTCTAATCAGCTGGTATCTCATTGTTCATGGTTTAAGGGGAAAATAGAATGAGGAAGAGAGAGAGAGCAGGGGAACTGTGGAACACATAAAAGAAGAATAACCAAACGATAAATTCTAAGAAGACTCAACAGAAAAGGAAATATCATCCATCCATTTTCCTCTGCTTATCTGGAATCGGGTCACGGGGGCAACAGCATAAGCAAGGAGACCCAGACTTCCGTCTCCCCAGCCACTTGGGCCAACTCATCTGAGGGCATCCCAAGGCGTTCCCTGGCCAGCTGAGACACATAGTCCCTCCAGCGTGTCCTGGGTCTCCCTCTGGGCCTCCTCCTGTTGGGACGTGCCCGGAACCCCTCACCAGGGAGGCGTCCAGGAGGCATTGTAACCTCTTGATGTGGAGAAGTGGCGACTCTACTTTGAATCCCTCCCGGATGGCCGAGCTCCTCACCCTATCTCTAAGGGAGAGTCCAGACACCCTGTGGAGGAAACCCATTTTAGCCGCTTGCATCCGGGATCTTGTTCTTTCGGTCATGACCCAAAGCTCATAACCATAGATGAGGGTAGGAACGTAGATCGACCGGTAAATCGAGAGCTTTGCTTTTTGACTCAGTTCTCTCTTAACCACGACGGACTGGTACAGCGTCCGCATTACTGCAGATGCCGCACCAATCCGTCTATCAATCTCACGCTCCATTTTTCCCCCATTCATGAACAAGACCCCATGATACTTAAACTCCTCCACTTAAAGCAGTCTCACGAGGGACTCTGCCAGGCGCTCCTCGCAGACCCTCAGAATTTGTTTGGGTCTGACCGGCATCCTCCCCCACCATCGGAGCCAACTCACCACCAGGTAGTGGTCAGTGGAAAGCTCTGCTCCCCTGTTCACCTGAGTGTCCAAGACATGCGGCCACAGATAAGACGACACGACAACAAAGTTGATCATTGACTAGGGTGTCCTGGTGCCAAGGACATATTAACACCCTTATGCTTGAACATGGTGTTAGTTATGGATAAACCATGACACGCACAGAAATTCAATAACAAGACACCACTCGTGGTCAGGGAAGGCCACACCCCTCCAGGTCTCACTGTCATTCCCCATGTGAGCTTTGAAGTCCCCAAGCAGAACAAGGGAGTCCTACACTAAACAACTATAACAAACTAAACAGAGACCAAATCAACATAGACAATGACATCTAAAAGTTTTTGCGCCACGACGTCAACATGAAAAGCTGTGGGTGTGGATTTGTCATACCTAATCTGCTTTCACTTTCTCCAACTTGCCTCAGTGGTATTTTTGGCTATAGCTAAATCCTTGTAGTTTTGACCTGAGAGATTATGATCTACAGCTTTTAATTATTTAAACAGATTAAATATATTAACCTTTTTAAAAATGTTTCCTAGGAACCACCAGAAGTGGGTTTTCAGGGATTTTGGAGAGGAAGGTTTATAGAAAGTCTAACCTTCATTTTAGAAGAAACGGTGTGGTATTCAGCTGTAAACACTCTTCAAGGGTGGATGGGAGTTAGCCAATGAACACATTTTAAGGGGGCTACGTTTATTTGGAAGAAAACACGCTGTTAATCAAATTGTTCATTTTCCCTCCTTGGTAATTTTTTGACTAAAGAAATCACTAAATTACCTTAAGAGATTTCTGTGAACCATCTGACATACAGGCATAAGGAACCCCAGCAGATTGCATCGAGTCATTGACTTGCAGAATTCACTCCTCTGGAATCAGCAGGCAGAAACAATGGCTTGTGTTGTCGTTGACTTTACAGCAATCCCTCATACTGAGCATGCATGTAGCGACAGTGGAGAGGAAAAACTCCCCTTTAACAGGAAGAAACCTCCAGCAGAACCAGGCTCAGTACAAG
>JAVLVB010000587.1:391868-402454 GCA_032876305.1 Orestias chungarensis | reverse complement strand
GTCAAAAGCAGCACTGAGATCTAACAAAACTAGAATAGACACGAGCCCATTGTCTGAGGCCATGAGAATATCATTAGTAACTTTAAGGAGAGCTGTCTCAGTGCTATGATGAGCTCTGAAACCTGACTGAAATTCTTCAAATAGGTCATTATTCATCAAATGCTCTCTCAGTTGATTAGCAACAATTTTTTCAAGGATTAATCTTCCTGATGATGAATAGAGAGAAGCGACAGGATCGAGCGACAGAGGCAACATGATCTCCGAAGCTTGATCATGATGCCTAGGGTTTCCTACAACAGATGGGGACTCTAACCAGATACTGATGTTGGGGTCAATAGTTTGCTTTGCTGGGATGACAACCAGTTCAGTTTTGGAGAGGTTCAGTTGGAGGTGGTGATCTTTCCTCCATGCGGATACATCTGAAAGGCAGTCTGAGTTTCGCGTTGATACCGAGAGGTCGTCAGTAGGAAAGGACAGATAGAGCCGGGTGTCGTCTGCATAGCAGTGATAGGAGAAGCCATGGGAATAAACGATTGAAATGGCCTAGCGAGATAGTATACATTTCAAAGTGGAGTGGCCCCAACACTGATCCTTGGCGGAAACCTGCGGTGGGGAGATGTCTCAACAATGTTTGCTTAGCTTGCTTATGAACTGCAACAGACAGATTTACCACAAATATTTCAGATAAAGAAACATTATTGGTCGCTGTTTGACCAGGACGAATTAGGCCTAGTTCAGATCAGCCTGTCTCAGTTTAGGTGATCACACAATCAGACGGACAGAAACCAACACAATACTTATTCAAAAAATGTTTTTGCAAAGACTATTAGTGATCAGTTTTCTTTTAGTGAAAGATCCTCCATGAGCAAAGCAAAATAAGTCTGGGAACAAAGCCGCCTGCCCAATCTCATCTGTGCAAAAAGCTGCCGTTGCATCAGGTAGTGAGGAAGAAACTGTTTTACCTGAGGTGTGCAGCTTAATCTTTCTTTTTTGGCACATCCGTGAAAACTTGTGTCCCTGGAATACAGGGCTGAACGCCTTCCACAAACATGGATGAGACATCATCAAAGCGGAGGATTGAGGAGAAAGAAATACCGGGGTCTGTGTTCCCACCAGTAGAGATAAACGCGGATGGAGCTGGGTGTGGAAGGGGAGGAGGAAGGAGGAAGGAGACGAGTCGGAAACGAGGCAGAGGCCGCCAATCTCCCCGCTGCATGCTGGGAGTTGAACCTGGCAGGAGAAATTAACGGCAGTCGCGCTAAGTGAAACGGATAATCCCTCTCTGAGGAAGTGGAGCGGGGGGGCAATGATCCCGCCTGTGTTCCTCTGATTTTACATCCCAGCCAGGTTTATTTATTAAGAGGATAAGCCTCTCTTGTGTTTGAGGAATCGTTGTGGCTCTGATACTGATGGGAGCTCCTGCCAGGATGCTGGCTCCGGTCCCAGACAAGGAATATCGAACAGGTGGGTTAAAACCCCGGATCAAAAAGCATGGATGCCGCTCCTACATACTTCCATAAAGCCTTCGTGTCACAAGGTTTTTCCTTCTCTAAAGAAATAGAAGGGCTGCTCTGAATCTTGATCACACAATACAGAGCAGGATTACTGATCTTGTGTTTATCATGTAAAAAAGATTAAATCATTAAATAAAAACAAGAGGGCCACCACCTGCTCTGTGTCTACAGCCCACTTACTCTGCTGATTTAATGATAGGAAGAATCGGGACTCCTACGCTGACATTTCTACAAAGCTTTCACTCTCAGTTCATGTTGTTTTTTAATCTCTGAAATAAAAGAGCAGCCTGGATACAATCTAGATAAACTTAAAAGCATGTCTGCTTTTTTACCATGTAATTTCTTGCATGAGTTTTAAAGTTGTGACATGAAGAGATGCATTTTTCTGTCATGCGTTTGTCTTAAGCACTTCAATACATCAAGAGAAGTAGAAAAAAGGGCCTATCCAACCAATTTGTACTCATGTTTAGTTTATTGAAATAAACTATCAAGACTACTCAGTTTTATCTTATAAAAAACAGAAACTAAAAGCACATCTGAAAGTACATAAACAAAACATTCCCAAGGTAGAACATGGTGGCTGCAACACAATAGAACTGATCCAAATTAACATAAAGCTTATTACTAGTTTATGATCTAATCAGCTTAAACATTAACATATATTAGCTGCTTAGTGATTTTCTCAAAGCGTACGCCTACTGTATATTTAAACAAGGTAGAAAATAATAGAAATGTAGCCTGACAACTACATAAACTTCATTAAATACCACTGGTAGGGCAATGGTGTCATCAGGTAATAAGGTATCAACCTTTAATACAATATGATCTGAAGGATTGTGAAACATCTTTGAAGAAGACAAAAGAAAATCATCACATTGTATAAATCTAACTCAAACAGAAGCTAAAATGTAACCTAGTACAACAACACGTGCGTTTTGATCCATTATTTCAGGCTCATTTGGAATTCCAGCCGGCTGAGTGTATTTGAGTGGTTGCTTGAATCCACAACGGAGCTGCGTTTGCCCCTCTTCTAGGCCAATCACTTCCCGGAGCAAACGCTCCCTGATGAGCATCCTTGGGCTAACGAGCGCCTCATCGATTTGTTCGGACACGGGAAGATAAGAGAGCAAACAGGCTGAGAGGCAATAGTGGGGGGCGGAGGACCGTAAGAAGGGTAAAAGACAGAGAAAAGAGCAGCGGGATCCAGGCTGCCTTTACCTTATTGTGAAGTTAAAAAGTCTTTGGGTTGTTCCACCTGCAAAAGAGACGGGGATAAAACACCTTATTACGTGTTAAATGTCAGGGTTGGATTGTTAACAGGCTGCTCAGTTGTATGACTGAACAATGATTCACTCAGCTGGAACAGTTCCGGGTGACACCAACGTGCGCTGTTCGTGTCACATTACCACTGTACCTGTGAGGAGCGTTCACGCCGCCGCCAAATTCCTAATGATATCATCTCTGCGTTTCCTCAGCCGGTGAAACGGCGCTCAGGCAGCGTGTGGAAACCACATCTGACTAACCCCCAAACTTACTGTAACAAAGACCTGGATTTTCGAGCTGCGTTGAAACATCTTACAAGTTATTTTACTTACCTCTCCATGCTTCTGATCCTGCAAACTAAAGCATAGATTTCTATTGGGGTTAATATCCCAAAGTAGTTTTAGTGCACACTGTCTTTACAATTTCTCAGATTATTATTATACTATTTATTTTATTGCATCGCAATTTCACTATAATGGTTAAAAGAAATGGAAACCAATATTATAACAATATCTCAACTACAATGGTCTCAAACGTCTATGCATTAAAACAAATTACTGGTTAATAGTATCAATAAAAATGAATATTTAAGCAATGGTATATAGAAAAATAAGGATTTTAAGGTGATTAAACTGAGACTAGCATTTTTTTTTGTTTGTTTAAACTTGAATAAAAATTGGTGTTAAATACAAATTGAAATTGAAATATTTGTTTAGATGTTCGATATTAAACAGTTTAAGATGTACTTTTGTACTTCAATTTTTAGTTTTTTATGAGAACATACATATTTTAATTGGATAATTGCTTTCATGATTATGTCTGACAATCATTATATTTGGATTTGTGACATTTACAGTGATTTAAAAGTCAATATGTTGAGTTCCTAACCAAAATGTTATCAGTTGTTCAAAGCTGGATCTGGAGCTGGGTCGACAATAATGTATCTTAGATCATATTTTGTGTGAAGTAATGTATTGTTGGTTGTTTTGTTGGTCTTAATCTGCAGGTAATTTCAATAATAAACTAGATTTAAGCTTTAATTGATAACTATAATAAACTAGAATGAATATCAAGGTTATTTTCCTCGTGCAGTTAAAATCTCTTTATTTCTGTAATACTACTGAATTAAAAAAGAAAATCCATCTGAAGAACAAATGCAAACTAAAAACACACAGGAAAAACATAAATATCAAATTTTAATATAGGAACTTAAAAAATGCTATTTTGTAGAATATACAATATATGTTTGGATCTAGTCAGATAATCATCGGCTAGCTGGTAGTCAATTGTCTTTCAAGTATGTTTTCAAGGAGAGAATCACAGCACTAAATACAAATAGGCATAATCAAAAATGTGCCGTAGATTTGTTCCGTCCTTCCTCTCATTAGGTGGATGGAAATCAAATTTTACTACAGCAGATCCTTCCATTATGCCACCCGTATCCACCGAGGGGAATTAAATCCTTTGTAAATATCAAACTAAGACCTCCCAGTCACAACAAGGACTCTCCTTGATGGCTGTCTCAAAAGCGTGAGCTATCAGATGAGACGGGTCGCTTGTTTGGGGGTGGGGGTGTGTGCCGGTGAAAAGAGTGACTAGGATGAGAGGCAATTTTTCTTAGTGTCAGCGATAAAAATCCATCTGATTGAAATTGCAGGCCATTATGATATGAGAAGTAGAGTGCTGGAGAGACGGGCAGAAAGAGAGAGTGGCTGCACAATTGCTGAGCTGCTCCTTTCTTTTCATTTTCAGATGAAAGCTAATTACTCTGAGCGGCGAGAAGACAGGGTGGCGTGCATGGCGCAGGAAACGGGGAGCCGTGGTGGTTAATTGGGGTATGTGATTACACAGGGCTGTAAGTTAGAGGGAATTAGGCAACATCACACTCGGTAGCAGAGCTCATCACGGCAAGAGTGAAAGGAGCAGGCAATAACAGCCTGATATCATCTCCACTCAGCAGACCCTGCCCTCAGCAGCCACTCCATGAGCCCCGCGAGCTGGGATTTGACTTGTAGATTGAAACGGAAATATGAGCTTTGAAGATAATATTCACCTCCATTTTATTTATTTATGAAGTATTCTCTATTTATAAGAGGACTCATGACTTTGAAAACAGTTGTCCATTGCGATGGACATCATAATGAAATGATCCCTTGCAAATTTCGGTCATTTTGCTAATAACTATATATATATATCATATTTATTTGCCTTCGGGTTAAATCAGGTAACTTTGATTGATGTATTATGCAATAATAGACACAGGAGAAACCATCTTATAGGCTAACATCAGTAGTCATCCGTACCACTTGGGTTCAACCAATCAGCAGCAATGAAAATAATTGTGTTGTCTGTATTGGCTGCTTTTGTATTGCTCCTAGATCAGAGGAGAAAAAACATCACGTGTACCTTTAGTGTCATTCGATTGCAGAAATTCAAAGTATTTATGCCATAAGAAACTATTTGTTTATGTCTATACTTTAAAAAAAAACATTATGTGATTAATTACAATTTCATTCAAACTTATTAAGAGCCATTTGAAACTTTGAAGCCGCAGGTTAGTTCAGTCTCCAGAGACTCAATAGATAATTCTCACTTTCTTTAGATGAAAATGATATACTATTGTAGGTTTCATTGAAGTGTTCTTGAAACTTGAAAAATGACAACACTGAACACCCTAAAAGGTTATTCTGGCCAACTTCAGTTAAATGGTCACTAGGTGATTAAAACTATATTAAAGCATGCTCTACCATTTTAATGTATGTTAGTTTTTATTGTAGTTTGAACAGTTCTAGCCATGTAAATACATTTTACTCATTAATCAGAGATATTTGAAACCAAAAAGATGTTAGGAGCTTGATTTTGTCATCAGAATTTCCTCATACTTCTCCAAGCTCAGGGCGAAGTTTAGTAAAAGTTAGATATTGTGTTTCATGTTGAAGGTACTTTAAACAAGGCTGTTTGAGATAAAACCAGAGTAACCAGCGGTAAGTTCTGGCTACCTGCTGTTATGTTGTAGATCTCTAGGTCAAGCAAAAGGAGACTTGATTAACAACTGGGGGTGGCTGTGATTGGAGGTTAAACCAACGCTTCCAACTGATTTCCTCTGGAAAACATATTTGTTCTGCATTTGGAAGCTTGTGAATTCCATTCGATGCCATGTTGACGTGTCCTCAGACGCCTCGCCTAACAGCATGCTGCACAACCTTCCTTGCATGTGAATGAAGTGCGACTCCAATGGAACCTCCGCTCTATTGGTCAGCGTTGTAAAAGTTGACGACATTCACAATTTCTAATTAAAAAAGGTCCAAACACTGGTTCTAGTTTAATGTTTCCTAATTAGGAGGATATCTGTGATTTTATTGCTTTTACCAAGATTCCAGCTTGTATACAGAAACAGCCGACAGCATTAACCATTGTATACAAGTAGGAAACCTCAACA
This sequence comes from Orestias chungarensis, assembly GCA_032876305.1. Classification (NCBI taxonomy): domain Eukaryota; kingdom Metazoa; phylum Chordata; class Actinopteri; order Cyprinodontiformes; family Cyprinodontidae; genus Orestias; species Orestias chungarensis. The sequence goes on along the minus strand of JAVLVB010000587.1, from coordinate 396,238 downwards.
AGCTCCGCTCTACAGAACCTTCTCCAATGTTTTATTGTCCCTATTGATTGCCTTGATTGTCAATGTCTTCTTGCCTTTTCTCGTTGACGTCCCACCTTTTTATTTCCAAAAAACAAAGGAACTAGCTTTGTAAAGAGACTGCATGTGTGAATTAAGGGCAGCTACCGCCGTGGCACAAAAGGGAAAGCAGGTTTCGACTGCATGTCACCAGTTCTAAGATGAAAGATCTGTCACCGACATATTTATGGAGGTGGAAGAGAACAAACCCTTACAGTAGGAACATTTGTCTTCCAACGACTTTATCTTGTGTCCTCACAAGCTCCTCTCTAGCATCATTCAGCCCTTGTCAATATAGCTCACCTGTAAATGCCTTAAGTGGACAGTTTGGGTGAAAGGAGGGCTTTTCTTTTGTGCTAAACGAAGCAAAACTGGAGATCAATGACTGCTTCTTACCACCTCTTCTCTGTGTGTGTGGAACTGAGTCACAATTGTTCATCACCTGCGAGTTAGTCACAGATTGGTTTAACAATGAATTTAGATTTGTTTTTTTCCTGAAGACTACTTGTGGTACACTCAGTGGTACCAGAGTAGAACATATTCTGACTGCAGAACCACCCTCGACTACTCATGGGTTACGTTTAACAAGGTGTTAAAACCAGTCTTCATAGATTCTACTTCGTATTATCTGACTACAAGATAACACTTCAACAACACATGGTTGCAATAACTCTAATATTCTGGTGAGAACAAGCTTTGTTCCTTCTGGTTTTTTTGTTAAAATAGGTTACCTGGTTTCAAAAACATCCCTGTCCAGAGACGTTTTCATTCACAGGAACACAAAGAATGGCCCAAAACACTGACCTTACTCCCCCAGACCTTTAGGGGGCACTAAACTGGGTGCATGGGACATGTGTAAAGCCTCCTCACCAATGTAGTTCTTACAAAACAAGAAAAAAAAAGAAGTGCAACGACCATCTTAACCGCCATTTTTGTAATCCATGACACATTGGGGTTGTAGGTCAGGTAAGACGTTAGCCAGCATTGTTGAACACGCAAGTGGAAACGTTCAGCTAGCTCTTCTAGATGCTTTTCTCTTAACTGTACTCACCTCGTTTCTCTTACGTCGAGCCTCCATTGGATACTTTAACGTCCTTCTCCTGGTGAGACAAACACAGCTCAATCCACTGGAGTCAACTCGCCAACCGTTGTGCCATTTTCAACAAACGTTAAATAGAAATCAAGAAATGTGATTTTTGGAATCATAGTTCTCAAAACATGTGTGTGTCTGTTTCCTAGGACCTCCGCAGGGATCTCGCCTGGGATATCTGCGATGTGTGCTGGGATTAGAACTGCTGGGCAGTTCTCTGAGACATTTTGAGGTGCATATAAACCCTAGCTTGACTGCATTCCATAGCTGACACGGCTGTCTCCTTCTCTTTGTGTCCAAGAACAAGTGTCCAGTTTCTGAAAACTGAATTTGAACGATATCTTCAGCATGGGAACATGGGTCAGTGAACCGGCTGCTCACTTTGATCCCTAAAAATGAATAGGAATCCTGGCCACTTGAGCCTCCTTGCGCACTTCCCTCTTGTCTCTCGTCCTGACACGACCTCTCCTTTTTTCACCAGAAACCCGCTATGTCCGCCAAGTCCTCTCCAAAACCAATGCCGACCTCTTGTATCAAAGCCGTGTGCGAAAGAAGAAGCGATCCCACATCAAAAGGTGGCGAGCCGTGTGTTGTCGCCGGACCCCCGTTAGCCTTTGAACCACCCCCCCCTGCCACCGATCTGCTTGACAAAGCCTCAATTAGGCGGCATCGAAACAGACAGGAAGCGGCGGGGCCTTGGTCTCTCATGGCGGGCCCTCTTGATTTACAGTTGCTTTGTTTTTTGGGGAATTATTCCTGCTCAGTCGGCTGCTGTTATTGTTAATCAATTCTAACCACCCACACAGTGATGGAGGTAACGCTCGAGACGAGAGCAAACAGAAGCAGATTAGGCTGAATCCATTAGAGGTAGAGCTTTGAACGTGTGGCTACGTTGAGTTAGATTCATGGTATGCTTTAAACTTCCGTGTTCATTCCTTTTTTTTCTGGGCAGATTAGAGATGTTGGGAATAAAAAAAATGTTTTAATGAAATGAACTAATGGTGAATGTTTAGGAACATTCATGTCATCAGGGGAAATAGAATAAGTTTAGGTTAAGGGGTTCTTCTAACGAGCAGCATTTCATATTAAAATACCTCCAAATGTTGGGTTTCTGCCCAGTAACATTTTTTTAATTCGTTCCTTCCTTCATTCCTTTCTCACACTTCTAAAACCCATTATAGTGACGATGAGGAGCTATGAATTCTGGGAAAAGGAGCCTTGAAAAAGAATGGTATTTTGAAATTACAAGTGTTTAGGAACATTGATAAGAAAAACTGGGCAACTGATAATTGGAAAAAAAAAAAAAATCAACATGAACTTAAATGATTTAGCAGAAGGTCTTCCACACTTTTTGAGCTTGCAAGCTACTTAAAAGAGGACCAATCCTAAGGGATCTACCACCACCCCCACCACAAAAAAACAAAACAAAACACAACGCCTATCTATTTTATATCATTTCAATCATTTTTCTTGTATATTTTGTTCTTTTAGTAATGAAGTATAATTTAAATGTAATCTATAACACACACACACACATGACATGCTAAACAACACCGTAGTTTGCTAAAGCGGCTCACGCAAAGCTAACGTAGAGTTAGCGTTTGTTTGCGTGCTTAAATGTGCATCAGTTTGCTGAATCAAAAAAATAAAGGGGAACATGGATGTGGTCATCTACTTCCTTTAATGCCGCGATCCTCTAGCGATCGATCGGTCGATAGCAATTGATGTATTGGGCATAGCATGTCTAATGTGTATCTGCGTTAAGGGCCTAATCCTAATTAAAATGTGCAGAACTTTTAACTACTATCCTTTTATGCATAATTGGACCATAACAAATTTACATGACTTGTTTAATATGGGGCATTGATTCAATGGCCGTCAAGCGTTTCGTTGCGGCTCGTCAGCCAGATTGAAAGAAAAGTGCCGTGAAAAAAAAAGGTGCAAACTACTTGTCAGAAGCACCCAAGGTGACGCTACCAGATCGAATTGTTCTCCGGAGATGTTTTTGTTTCAGGGCTCCGACCTACATGGAGAAGCCAGACGTAAAACATGATCAGTCTAAAGAGAAAGACACCAGCGGAAACATCTGGACGTTTTCTGAAGACTGGCTTTTAAAGGTGCATGGAGTGTTGAGAGGGAGTGGTGCATGATGGATGGACCGGGAAAGCTCGACTCTGAGCCAGGTGGTGCGACGTCGGTGCAGAGAACCGGTTTATGTTGGAATTATGACAGATGAGCATTGAGAAGTTGTTACTGATCGCCAGTAGATAGTGGAAGCTGAGTTTGAGCTGCAGAACTGTTAGTGGTTCAATGATAAAAGTTATTCTTTGGAAAGAAAAGATGGAGTAAGATCGCTTTCATAAAGGCGTGAGCACAACTCTAACATTCGTATTCCTGTTCATATGTCAATAAAGTTCTTGTACCCAAAACTTTGCTGAAATATTTGTGAGTCTGAGAATTTGAGTCTAAAAGCTGTGGCTGCAAAGTCAAAAGAGAAAGGAAGATTTCATAGTTGTAGAAATTACAGACGTATTCATAAGACCTTGCACTCACAGCTGTTAGATTCTCTCAGACTTAGTATTCATGTACAAGAATATTTACATGGATGTGCAAAGGCAAAAAAAAGAAGGACTTAATGGACGACAGAAAAATTAGAAAAAGGACAGAAGAAAATGTGAAGAAAGAAGGTCAAGGAAGGAAGGACACAAAGAAATGAAGGAATAAAGAAGGGAAAATAAAAGAAGGACAATGAAGGAACTATTACAGTATTTGCAACTTTAAGACAATATAACAGGAACTACTCCCCTAAACATATTCTTGTGTTTTTTTCTGTATTTGTGACTAAAACACTATTTTCTGTTCCTTTGTGTCAAAGTTGTAAATAATCTAAACATGCCAACAATAGTCTACAGGTTTCAATTAGCCTTTTAGTATTTTTCATTTCATTTTAATGTTCATCTGGGTTTTATTTCCTAAATAAAACATGTTTTGTGTTTAACTTCCTAGCATCCCGTAAACTAAACATAACTAGTGTTGCTTAAGAACAGCTGTGCACAGTAAACTGTGGGTGCAATGCCTTCAGCGACCACTAGATGTCAGTCTAAGATGAGAAAAAACTCCAAAGATCTTGTGGATTAAAAGACTCCTCAAAGGTAAGAGTTTCCATCATAATAAATATATATATATATATATATATATATATATATATATATATATATATATA
>JAVLVB010000587.1:374897-391768 GCA_032876305.1 Orestias chungarensis | reverse complement strand
TTAAATGTAACAGAGGCTTGCGTCGGCGCTCAAGTCTCATTTTTCCCTGCTTGTTGTAAAAGCAGATGCCTTTTATTACCCCGCTCAGACAACGGCAGCCACCTTCTCTCCTCAACAGATTGCCATTCCTCCTAATTTATGCAGGGTAACCTTTTGTAAAATGTCCATATGCTTGATATGCCTCCCCGCGCGCAGGCCTGCACTAAGCAGCTCACTGTAAACACAGATGGAGTGCTCCAGAAACCCAACATCTGTATCCCCGAGCCCCAGCCTAATGTTACTATATAGCCTAGATTCACTTTGTTTTATTCCAAATATTTAAAAACGGATGTGTGCTTTATTTTTCTCACCGCTATTGATTGAGTTCAAACATCCTCCCTTTATGAAAGCTGAGTGAAGGCGTACAAAGGCCACTGATGAGGTAAAACGAGGGTTTGCTCCCCTATAATCGCCCTGTGTTGCTGAAGAAGGTGGCGGTAGAGTAGGGTAGGGTTAAGGGTGGGGGGGCTTTTCTCCTCTGGTTCACCCATTCACACGTCCCACCTCTCTCTGAATGAAGATTCTCGCGTTATAAATTGCCCGATAGATTGCCGGGGCCGTCAGGAGGAGGAGGAGAAAAAAAATCACACACAGGGCCTACAGGGTGAATGGCAGGAATTGCATTATCCGCTCTTTCTCTCCTTTCTTTCGAGGAGCTGCATGGTCTCAAACTGCCAGCTAATGATTGAATTAATTCAACAAAAGCAAATGATGTTTTCTTTGTGGGGGAAAAAAAAATTCAAGGAGCAATTCTTCAAGGTGGCATGTCGACTCAGAACGATACAGAAAAAACAGCGAAACAGGGTAAATAATATGTGTGTGTGTGTGTGGGGGGGGCTTTACAATTTAAATAAGCATTAGGAAGTCACAACCCCTCGGAGCACTCCAGTTCAGGATTCACCCAAATGTAATATAATAAATGCACTGTTTATACATTTAGATAAACCCATGTGACATTTAAGTGTGACTCTCATTTGAATGCTCTGCCTCCCAGTAAGCTAACGTGTTGCAGTAATGTGAACGCCGCGGCACTCGCCGAGCGTGTTTTTACATAATTTCACTGACTGTCGAAGAAAATGAATAAACAAAGAATTATGTAAAATGCTGTGATCTGGATTGCCGGAATAATGCACACGATTACGACGCGGAGAGGAGAGGAGGGGAGAAAATACTAAGTGTTTTAAAGTTTTAGTGTGAAAAATTGATCTATATTGACTCTCAAATATTATATGTCTATATTTTTGGACGAACATTTCCCTACATCCCAGAAAAATTATCCCACAGTAGGGACTAATTGTATTTGACTTTTTCCTAAAAATGTTTTTTTTAAAAGGGGAAACACATGAGAACATAGCAACCCAATCGGAGTAAGATTAAAACATTTCATACTGGACCAATAGGAAACGCGCTTTAAAACAACATTAATTTCTATCTGAACATGTTTAATTTTTGGGGTATAGTTTGTTTCTCTGGTAAAATGTTTGAAATGATAAAAAATAAAATAAAAGCTAAATAAACCTGGAGACAACTTCAGAATCTTGGTATTAATGTTTTACAGTAAACATATCTGGTAAAATCTGATTGCTATAAAAATTCTAAGTTTTGGTTCGAATTTTGAACAAAATACTTTAAGCTTGACTTCAAGTTCTTAGTATTTTAAAATGGGATTTCATACATTTTTTTTGTGCTTTGAAGCTAAAAGAATTGAACTGTAATCATGCATTTAGAGTCAACCTCGTATTTTAAATTACTTTCTCAAATCCAATTTTCAACAATACCATTATTTTTATTGTACTGTAAACTGAGGGAAACAAAAAAGCAATAACTTTTTTTTTAAAGTAACAAATCAGTAAATTTCAGCATTTTCTTGTTTAAAATGTATCTGCGGTGGATTTCTAATGAAATGAAATTACTTAAAAACATTTTAGATTTCTTTAAAAGCTTTTTTTTTTTTTATCTTTAATGAATCCTAATAATCCATTTTCAAAATATTTTCAAACATTTGGGAAGTTTTTTGGTTATTTTTAGGGAAAAACTGAATAAAAGCTCCTCGTTTGTGAACATGTTTTACATTGTAACTAGGATTGAATCGGGAGGTATGAAATTAAATATAAATCTATCATTAGATCATAAACTGCGCTTTTGTTGTAAACTGAATTAAAATAGCATTTCGTGTTTATTGATACTATATATATATATATAATTTCAATGTAGCATCTCCTTTAAAATTCTCTGTTTTATTACAGATAAACTCTTTAAAAACTGAAAGATGTCTTCTGTATTTATATGTATATATACATATATACACATATATATACACTTTAAATATATATATATATATATATATAGATGGAGTGAACCTTTCATACATCGGCTTTGACTGCTTTCTACCTGTGCAGCATCCGGAGTCGGAGCTGAACTTTCGCGCCCCACATCAAGGCCTGTATCCAAAACAAGATGATTGAACTTTGCCACTGGCCCCCGCTGTTGTTTTTAATGGCGACGCATGGATTTTCTTTAACGCGCTGCCAAGCGGCTTTCGCATTAGCATGCCATTTGGGAACCCGTGATCTTGCCTGAAATAACACTCATTGCATAATATCCCCGACGAACAAGCCCCGGTAATACGCCACAATTAAGCCGGAAAGTGTTTTGCATCTGCCAAGCTTTCCAATAGCTGCCATTATTTGGCAGTAGGTACACAAAGGGGGTTATGGGCAGTCGTTTGATGGACACACAGGGCTTTTGATTTTTAATTGTAATTGTAATCCTCTCCACTTGAGGACTTGGAAAATTGTTTGAACCCCCTACTACCACCAACACCTCCTCCCTGCCTCTTCTGGTGGGGATGTAGAGTATTCACCGGCTGCCCACTTCTTAACTGTGTGTAGCTGTAAAAGGTGTAATCCCAATGAAATGTAAATCACAGTTCTTGAAAACAAATTATGCGCAAAGATAACAGGACCGGCGCTCCATCAATAAAGCATCAAAAATAGCCGCAGAAGCTTCTCTGTGTTTTTTCTTCTTCCTTCTTCTTTTTAATATATATTTTCTTTCAGGGGCCAAATTGCGGCACACCTGTCATCGGGAGGTAATGGCGAGCTGTCAGCCAAGCCAGGTTGATTACCAGGTTATGTAGTAAACAATCCTGCCTAACTGTGGTGGGCAAACATGGCATTCAACAAGCAGATTTAAAGAAACCAGAGGTTTCAACTGCTGCCTACCTCGTCTCTCTCTAACTCAGGATAATTGCCTCTATTTCTTCCGCTTCTGTTTGTCCGTTCTCTGCAAATACCTCACAGCTCCATCGAGGCAACGAAAGATATCTGGAAACACTAAAGAGAGTGACTGAAGGTGCCGTAGAACGGTTCTCTGGTCAATCAGCTCCCTGTTAGTGCAGAAGTCGGCTAATTAAATAGAGCTGGTTGGGAACAAATTTGCCACAAATGGAGCCCATTGATGTCCTACAAAGCTGGGAGAGGGAGGTGACGATGGTCTGGTGGGGGTGGTGGGGGGGCTGGTTCACTTTGCTGAGGTCTGCCCCACGTCTCCAGTCGTAGACGCGATAGAAAAGGTACACAGGCGGGCCGGGGTAAGAGGCCAGGCTTTCTTGGGCCTTCTCCATTAGACGGGTAGTTGGAACAATCGGCCCCGTTGTTCAGTCAGGGGCGGTGGGGTGATGAGGTTGCAAATGGATTCCTGAGGAGACGAAACAAAAGATGAGGAGATCGTTTAGTGCAACCGGACTCTCCCGGTAGGTGCCCCTCTTGGACACGTTAATTGATCTCATTTGTTACCCATACCTGCCGATCAAGCTGCTATCACTGGTAGGGAGGGGGAGTCGGGGTGGGTGGGGGAGTCGGGGGCATCCGAGCGTTAGCGTTCAGAAAGGAAAGTAAAACAGTAAATGCGAAGAAAAAGAGAACTTAAACAACTGAAGAGGAACCAGGAGCAGACAGAAGTGTTTGCTGGTTTGATCCTATGTGCTTCATTTCATCCTGGAACTAAACACCCCCAAATATCCCAATTACACCTGCACTCCTTGTACTTTCGTAACAGGGATTCCTGCACACCCCCCTACTCTTTGCTGCCCCGAATCTTGGCAAGCACAAAGTGGATATTGTTGGACAATATCCACTTTGTGCGGGGGCAGAGACGACCTCGCTCAAACGTCCGTGTCTTTTTTTAACTGTAGGCAATGCGGCGGATCAGGTGAACCATTACTGGTCCCAAAGTGGACGCTGTATTGGTCCGGCATTCTGGAATATGGTCCACCATCAGTTGTCCAGCTGGGATGTTTAGTTTTGGAGGACTTTCCTACACCTCGAGTGTGATTCCAGATTTCAGAATGACAATGAATCTAAAGCTACATGGTAAGAAACAGCGCGCAGATTTGGATACGTTATAACGTCAACAATTTCCAGACTTTCACGAGTCTCAAATAACAAAATGAGGACTTGAAGTTCATCTCAGATATTATTGACAGGGGTCAAGGTTCAAATCTGAAACCCGGAAAGACGACGTGTCGTGATTTTGTGCTGTATAAATACAGATCATTGAAGGAATGGATGAATAGATGGACACATAGATGTTGTTATAAACGGAATGATGGACAGATGATGGAGGACAGATCACTGGATATAAGGCTGGATGGACAGATGACTAGCTTGACCAGTGGATGGATGAAAGTGTCAGTCAATGGAGTTGCAGACATCTGTTCCATCCTTATTAAGCAACAAAGCATTAATATGAAACTCCAGAGTTGTTCAGACCCTCAACGATGAATATTGAGCTTAGGCAAAGCAAGAATCTGCTGCTGTGGTATTAGTTTTCCTCAAATCCTCGTTGTTGATACTTTCTTCTGAAACGGATGTAGTGATTTGCTTCCCTCTGGTAGAGGAAGGACGGACGCACAAGTTCTCGCCCTTGGCGGCACAAAGTGCAAAGTTTGTTTGTCCAAGGTCCCTGAAAAGTGAACGCTGTGCTCTTTTGTCTCAGCGTTGTCTTTCTCAACTTTCACCCCCCCACCACCACCCCTCCTGCCGGCGTGTCTTCTGATTCTGGCATGGCAGGGTGAGAGCTCTCCAAGCTGCCCGCAGCTTCTCATACATCCTGCTTGGCTGTCACAAGACGAGATGGGCGCCATTCAACCCAATTAGTGAGATCCACTCTGATGTTGGAAAAAAAAAAATCACGTTTTTTATTTTTGCCCCCTCCCCCGACTGTCATCTGCCAATTTCACTGGAAGTAAGAGAGTGGCATCAATTAATGACCGCAGGCCGGAGGCGGCGGCGCCGGCTCTGGCACGGGGCGCAGCGTGTTTTCAGGCATCGGGTGGCATCATCTGAATCCTGCGTCTCCGCCTAAGCTAAAGCAAATGAGATGAGACTAATAGGGAGCTCGTTTCCAGCCACTGATTAAAAGGCCCGGGAGCTCCCGAGGCATCGCCCAGGTCCAGGTCCCGGCCTGGTGTCGCGTTGCTCCTGTAATGTCATTTTGGACATCATAACGTCTGTCTCCCTTAGGTCATCCTTCTTTAGACTCTCCCTCTTTTTTTTTTTTGCTTGTTCTGCAGTAATGCTGGATTAGGAACTCTACTTTCTCCTTTGGGGGTGTTAATTAAGGGAAGCATCCAAAATTAATCAACAAATTCACTAGGGCGAAGGACGATGTGTCTGAAGGCCTGGAAACTGAGTCCGCGCAGCGCCCGCGGAGAAAGAGGCCCTCGGCTACAGCCGGGTGGATAAACAAGTGCACAGACGGCGATCTGACACAAAAATTCATGTAAGTATAAAATTTTACACTCATTTTCCCTGTCAGCTTGTCACAATGGATTATAAAGGTTGATTCGATTATCTGGCCAAGGGAGATCACCCACGCCCGGTCATCTGAACACCATCATATGGTCAACGTCTGCTGGTGGAGGCGCCGTTGTTAGGAGCACCAGGCCGAGGTGCAGCAGCAGGAGACCATGAGGTCGGCGAGCATCTTTGCACTGACTGACTGTGGTCTGCAGGAAAAAAGCCGAAGTTGTGCAGGAAGCTTGGAAAAACAACCCTGTTTTGTCCAAGTCTTTCCTGTTCTGACGAGTTTGCCCACTTCCTTTCTCCTTTCATTCAACCTCATCTCCACCTTCATTACGCTCGTACACTTAGATAACTCTCTGGTTTTGTTTTTTTTCCTTTCAATTTATCTTTGGAGTTTTTTTCCCTCCACATTCTCTAATTAGCACAGTGGCTGCAGGCTATTTGTGACCTTTCCTTATGTAAATAGACGGATGCTTCCCTCCCCTCTCCCTTCTTCTTCTTGTTCCATCTTCTTCCTCTGCCTCAGTGTTGCTTGCAGTGACAGGACGAGTGCACACAGAGAGCGATCCTGTGCTTTCTGCACCCGAGACCATGGGATGACACCACTCGAGGCGGCGTGTTTTTTGGCGGGGGGCTCTGGCGATATCACGGAAGCGAGGTGTTTTTTTAAATTTTCCTGGGCCGTGATTGACAGCTGCCAGGTGTGACACTGCCAGCTTGCCACAGTGTGCGGCAACTGTCTTCTGTCACTTCCCCTCTTCTTGTCGTCGCTCGCGCCCAAGCCGTGCGTCAGTCACGCCGTCCTATAAGTCCTCTCGCCCGCGGTGCTTCAGCAGCTGGAGAGCATTAAACTGCATAGTGCACGGTGGAGGCCCCGCTCAACTGTGGAGTAAGATCGCTGTCAAAAAGGTGGACGCACAACTCTAACATTCATATTGGTATTTATATGTCAATAAACCCCTTTACCCAAAATTCAGCTGAAATATTTGTGAGTCTGAGAGTCTGAATCTAAAAGCTGTGAGAGGGAAGTCTTATAAATACAACTCTAAACTCTACGATTACAAACTCTTCCTTTCTTTGTGGACACGAATTCAACTTTGTGGGTACGAGTAAAAAAATGATTACCATGACGCCACAGGGCGGAGTAATCGATCCACGATCACATCAAACACAGCCATCTCCAAATTTAAAGATGGCGGAAGACAGTGGACTGGTTGGAGCATCAGCCTCAGGTGAAGCATCACAGGTAAGATCAATATATATATCTCAATATAAACAAGTGGTTGCTCCACACGGTTGTGAATACCTTTTTGACAGCGATTTTACTCCATACTCAACAGAAATGCCAGCTTCATCTCATATTAGTTTGTTCTACACTTGAGTAAGAACCGGAAATCAACTGTCTTAAAACTTTAAAGTCGTCAGACGACATCTGTCTTAAATGTCCACAGAAATTAAAGCGAGATGTTGCCGAAGTAGACCAGATCGACTTAGCCTCACATAGTACCTCTGACCTGAAAACCGCCCAGAAAAGAACCAACTCTTTTTGAATGACTCACCATCGCCACAATTTCTGCTGTTTGAATGGGACTGAACACGTCTACATCAGCTATGAACAAAAAACAACAGACTGAAACCTGAAAGAATGGTTCATAACTCGGATCTGTGAGGTTAGGGTTCCTGAGCGTCTGCTCCTGTTGATGGACTGGCTTCGAAACATCTACCTTTCTCTTTTATTTTCTTTAGAATCCAATGGACGACAATGACTTGATGATTCAAAAAAGCAAAAAGAATCAAAAATCTAACTAATACAGCAGGACTTTACGAGGCCAATGCTGTACATCTTGATGTAGCATTTCAGAAGATTATTTTCCCAGTTTTCTATCAAACATTTGCTATTATGGTGTATTCTACGGTGTGGTAAGAGCTGGCCACCCATTTATAGAGACTGTTACTGGGTTTGATTCCCAACCTTGAGAACTTTGCTGCCTGTCTTTTGGTAAGTGTTAATAAAGGCCTTTAGTGTCCTAAAAATAAAATCTTTGGTATTTCAACATTCCAGACACCGCAACTGAAGGCCAACGTCCAGATGTGTCTCTAGTGGTTTAGTGTCTGCAAGGCCTAATCAAAGTAATCAGCCATTTTTTTCAGAGCTTGTTGCTTTGATTGTATCTTAACGTGATAGTACAGCCATAACATGGTAAAACAAAGTTTCCCACGTTTCTCTTCCTTTGATACAAACATACATTCAATTCATCAGAAAAAAAATCTGTTAGTTTAGGCCACAAAACAGCACAGTACAAAAGAAAACCAGCTGTTGGCAGTATCATGCTGTGGGATGGCTTTTCTTCAGACAAATTTGTGTAAAGCTAAAACATATAATTGTCTTTGTTTTGAAAGGCAGAAATAGAAGTTCAGAAATACCTGTGTGGGCTCAAAATTCTTACTCTTCCATCTTCAATCCTGTAATTTACTTAAAGACCTGGTGAATGACTTCTACTCTAAGATATCAAGCATCTGTGATTCCATTGCTTCCATTAAAGCGAGGGGTGTGTCTGACAGACGTCTAAGGAAGTCTAATGCTGCGTTCACACCAAAAACGTCAAGACCGTCCACTTTACATGCAAAGTGTATGTTAACGCGCGTCTTGGAGCATCGACAAGTCCCGCGGCGCGTTATGCGAGTCGAAACCAGAGCGTCTGTAGCGCTCTAAACGCTCGAACTGGGTAAATTGAACTTTGGCCCCTGGACGTTTGAGTGTCCACCAATCAGAGAGCTCCTTCTATGTGAGGTACTGAAAAACTTTTCAACATGGCGGAAGATCCTGAAGTGATGATGGAGGATAGATTTATTGTCTCTAATTCCAGTGAAAATAGCGCTGAAATCGACCCTCATCAGCGTTAAGCTCCTGGAGGAGAAAATCACCAAACTCTGAACGCTGCTGGATTTTTCCCCTAGTTACAGATATGGAGCCGAGGCAGCCGACAACCACGCTCTCTTGGTTTTTATTATTAAATAAAGCCGACCCGCTCTCTCAGATTCATCCTCTACCGTACATAAAGACAGAAAGTCCGACCGGATAAAACAGAAAGTGTTTGACGCACATTTGTAAGCGTCTGAGTCTAATAAGTGCGCAAAATGTGAAAACGCGTCTAACGCTTGAAGTTGGACACTACAGGCGCGTTTGGTGTTAACGCAGTGGAACAGGCCTGTGGACTCTTGCACGTTCTAAACTTGCTGTTCCGACTGCGTATGTATTGATTAGATGGTCCAGCTAAACCAAAACGTAGACTCCCCTAGGGTCCTACATGAACCACAGGAGCTATATCTGATACAAGTAAAAAAGTCCTTTAAGGCAGATATTCACATACCAACAAGTTGTACCTGGATAAATAGATAAAAGTTCCAGATTCTTTCTTCCACAAGTACACCAGGTCTGGCCTGACCTGAAGCCTCAACATGGAGAAGCATCTCATGTTAAGTATGGTAGAGAAGAGAATGTGTTCTTGGGTTCATGTTTTACTTCTACATTTTAAATAAAAGGAACACTTTTCCTTTTTACGTTCCAGCCTTGTTGAAGTTTTATACTTGCCAACCGTTGTCATGTCAGGTTTATTAGTATTTATTCGACATCTAGTGTTTGACAGTTCTTCACAGGGTAAAATGTTGTTTCATCCTTTATTACCAGTGGAACACTTATGCTGCGCTCACATTAAAACGCGTCTGGAGCGCTTGAAGTTGGACGCGTTTTTACATTTTGTGCACTTTTTAGGGTCGGACGGTTCAAACACGCTTGATACGTTTGATACGTTTCTAGACACCCCCAACTCACAGAACGCTCCAAACGCGTCACGAGACTTTACAATGCTCCAAGATGCGCGTTTACATGGACTTTGCATGTAAACTGGACATTCTGGAGGCTCCAGACGCTTTTGGAGTGAACGCAGCATAACTGTTTAAACCTTGTCCAGATAAAGAGTTTCACAGTCCTGATTTTTAAATAGAAATATCGCCTTGTCAATGAAAATTTAATTTCAGTCCAGTGGTGCCAAAACTACTTGGGTGGGCTGAGAATGAGATCACGGCTCGGCTGGAAGCCCGCCATTTCGGAACCTGGCTTGGACGGGGTTGTTCCCAGCACAGAACTTTTTCTGCGGTTTCCAGAAATTTAAGGAGAACGTTTACTTTACTATGCGCTGTATTTTAATCTAAAAGTTTCTTTTTTTTTTTTTTCCTGCATCCTAACATGGAAGATTTTATTCACAAAAACAAATTTGTTCCAAGAACTTCCCTTTATGCAAAAACATGTCCGTTTCTAGCAAAAAGCAGCGACAGGTTTGCAACTATGTAGTGTTGCTTTTAAAGTCTTGGTGAAATTTAGGAATATAAACGCGTGACTGAGCTTCTTGTCAGATCTTTTAACATTTCTTTTGCCTTTCTTTTCAACATAGCTCAGCGTCGTTCCGATTTGTAAACGCAGATTTCTACGTTTGTCCACATTTCTCAGTTGGGTTGAGGTTTTGAATTTGTCACAATCATACAAAATATAAACATACGTTATGTCATGTCATGGGGAAGTCATACAGCCACAGTCTTCAGTCAGAGGCCTATTTAGACCCACTGCAAAACTGACCCCTAATGGAGTTCCATCTCGATATTCACAATGACTCCAAGGATGATTAGCTACAGTGACGTTAAATTTCTCTTCAGCCCTTCTCTCATCTGGATCGGATGACCTTTTGAAAAGCTTTGTATCGACCAATCATGTGGGACCCTGCTGTTGTCCTGCCAGAAGGCGAACTTCACTTCAAACCCCTGTTTTAAGGCTTCAACAGGTTATCGTCGTGGATTGCAAAGTCAGTTTTCCCATCCACTAACCAGCCTCTTTGTGTTTGCCAAAAAAAAAAGGTTTTCCCACAGTATACTACCACCACCACCATCGTTCACAGTAGGGATGACGTATAAATGGCGATTAGTACAAATGCATCCCACAATTTCTAGATTTTTATGTTAAAAAAAACTGAAAATAAACGAAAACCATCTAATCATGCTCCTTCCACTTCCTGATTAAGTGCTACTCAATCTATCATGATAGATAGATAGAAAGATGGTGGTGCCAATATGGGGGCGTTAGAGGTTCTTATTCCTTAGAGACAATCAGCAGTGTTTTAACTCAAATTAGCATACATTAGAGAAGAGGCGGCTGGACAGCCGAACCAGATCACTTTAAAAGACAAATGCATACAGCGCATATGAAAGTGAACCCCGCGATTATGGCACGATAACTGACGATAATGTTTTGTGCCAGCTCTCCGCTTAGAAATAGGTAAACTCTGACCTGCAGTAATCATAAATGTAGAAACAAATAAACATGAATGGGCCCACGCGCGCATTTGCGGCTAATAACTTTGAGGAAATGTCGTTGTCTTTGCTCGTTAAAGAAAAAACAAAACAAAACCCAAAGATATGTGACAGAATTGTATGGGGCTTAATGCTTGGAGGATGTCTTCGGATGGCAGGTCTCCTCGTTTGAGTCGGCAGAGGGAAAGTGTATTTATGGAGCGACGGTGGTCCCTGGAGGCTCCCGTTTTCTCCTACCAGCAGTATTTAATACCTCTAAAGTGCATAATTGCTGATCAGAGAGTCGGCAAGGCCTGTGTTTGGTGTGTAAAGGACTTCTTTCAACAAGGGGGGAGGAGAAGGAATGCTACACCTCTGGTATCATGTGCCGTGCTTGTTCACAGCGGCAGGTAGCGGCGGGGACAAACACAACAGCAGAGTGGATGTCTCAATAGCTGCCCGGTGTCTCTTTACCGGCCCATTTGTGCAGAAGAGCAGGTTTGGTTGACGTGACCACCGGGTGCACAGAGAGCCACTTAATAAGTAAAGGCGCAGCGTGATTCTGATCTGGCACAGTGACCTCTAGAGAGGCAAACCCACAGGCTCTCTGTGTCCCTCGGTGTTCAACCACCCACAATGGTTGGCGAGGGACGCAACATCAACATTCACCCCCCCCCCCCCCCCTCGCTCTAGTGAGCACCTGCTCAGACAAACCACCAACCCAAACCACGACCTCCCCCTCAACCCCCTGAGTGGTGCGCCCCCCCTCTGACCGGGGCAACGGCACATTCCAGCCGAACACTGATGCGAGGTGACCGAAGCGGCCGGTTCGCACGGCCCCTCCAGTGGCGATGGGGCCGCAGCCAGAGTCATAATGCAGACAGCTGGAGGACAGGGGAGAGGAGGAGGAGGAGGATGGAGGATGAAGGAGGACGCGGGGCACAAGCGCTCACCAGAGGGAACAAGTGAAGTTGGAGCTGACAGGTTCAGCAGGGCAGCTGAATGTCAGTAGCTGCAGCCAAAGCGGAGTCCAAGAATGAACAGACAAAACTTATTAAAAGTGCTCGGCGTTGATGTCCGCTCGTGATAGAGCACAATAAAATCATAGTTTAGTGTCAAGATCTTGTGGTTCTGATGAAAGGACTTTAAACATACACTGTTTTATCATCGATTTAGCTATTATTTTTGTTTATGGTGTCTTTATGATTTCGAAGGAATGATTTTTGTGGTAAAGTATCTTGAGGCGACATTTGTTGTAAATTGGAGCAATAAAAATAAACGGATTCTTAAATCTATTTACAAGACTGTTCTTATTAATTAATATTAAGTAGGAATAACTTTTATAGCTTTTTTTCTTAACAATTTGCTAAAAAAGCTGTTAATCATTTCTGTAAACCAAAGCTAAAGCTAACGTTAGCTTGGTGTTTGGAAGTAAAAATATGTAAAATAACAAATCTTTAGATTTTGTTACTTTGGCTTAAGTTCAAAGTTAATTTTAAAATCTTAAATTTACAATATTACAATTTAATAGGTCATTTTTTCTCCTCTGTGCACAGGGAGCGAGTGAGAGCTAAAGCTAATGTTAGCTCGGTGTTGTGAAGTAAAAACTAGCAACCTAAAACCATGTTTAGATGTTTTTTCTTAAACTTCAGTTCAAATTTGATTTTAATTTCTTTGTGCATTGTTTATTCATGTAACAATTTATTTAGTAATTAATAGTTTTTCTACACTATTCAGTAAAAACATGAAAGCTAAGGCCAGTGTTAGTTAGCTAGTTTCTACTAAAAAGGATAAACAGGCTAAACTGTTATATTATCAGAGCTTTTTAACAAAAAATGTAAATCTGATCGTTTTGTCTTTTTTTGTATCAACAAATAAATACAATGATTTTCTCTGTAAATTACAGAGAACATACTGGAGCTAAAGCTAATAGTTAACTCACCATATTTTTTTTTACAATTTGTGTAAATTAAAGCGAAAGATACAAATCTCTTTTTATACACTCAAAGTAAAAATTTCTTGTAGATTGTCAAAAGTTTATGTTATATTTTAGTTTATTTGATTTTTATCTATATCATTGTACTTCCAGTTTATTACCATTTTCTTGTAAAGTGCCTTGAGATGACATCTGTTGTAAATTGGCGCTATATAAATAAACTGATTGCTAAAAAACCTTTTTACAATTTGCAGTAATCTAAGTAATTTGTAAAAGAATCCTAAAACCATTGAAACTGTTCTCCAGCTATTTCAAAGCTTTACCTTTTGTGATCTTTGGAAGGCGTCTTTGGCGTTACCTTAATCTTTAACTCTAATTCAGTCTCAGATTAAAATTGAAGATCTGGCGGGTACATTTTGTTTTTTTTCGAAGAAGGGTTACTTTGTTTTACGGTTAAATTTACAGGTATGTCAGAGGCGCCACATTTCAGGGACTTATTACCTGTGGTTGTCTCAAATCAATCGTAAAACAATTTTACAAGAGAGAGAACTTTGAAGATAATTTTTTTTCATGTAGAAGACTGTAAAAGTACTTAAAAAGTGCATTAAACAGTAACAATTTAGGGGCATAAAATTATAAAAGAACAAAAATTAATTAAAAAGTAAATCAAGAACAACAATAACAGTTTGAAAGCATATTTTCCATTTTTTTATAACGTCTTGTTCCTATAAGTCGATTTGAGTTTCTTTAGGGGGTTTTCTGTTCTAATTTCCACAGATGAACAGAACACAACCATAATTGATATATTATCAACATATGTGGTAGTGAATACTATAATTTAGTAAGGATTTTGTATTTTTAAAGCAAAAACAACAAACATTTATAAAAGTAGTTTTTGTAAAAATTCTGATATAATAAAAATTAGTTAACATGGATGATACAACTCTATTGTGAATAATATTCAATATGCTGCAATATAAAAAAAAATAGTGGCTGATACAAAAACTAAATGAAAATTACTTCAGACACTGAAAAAATGTCAAACAATACCAAAAAATAAATGTATTAACTGAATTTACTCAGTGACCTATTTAAGCATTTATTTTAACTTTTATGAATGAAGATATTAAATTACAGGAATTCTCGTCTGTTTACCATAAGAGTTTCCTGTCAGGTTTACTCTAAATAAATCATCATGAAAGCTGCAGCTTTGTTATTTACACACTTTTTCACCAACAACAAAAGGAACAATTTACTGTACGTGTTATATCAAAAACAATTAAACTAATAAATAATAAAGCAGATATAAAAGGACGAAAGTTGGGGCTTAATTAAATATATCTGCTTGAAGTCACTTTTTTTTTGCTCCTCCCCGAACGCAGAGATCAGCAGCGTTGGGGAAGTGTTAATTAACGAGAGACGGGCCTTAGTGCACGTGTGCGGCAGCCGCTCGTGCGCCCACAGACCTGATTAGCCGCCGTCCTTATGTGGGATCACTGTTGGTGAGCCGGTACGACACTGCTTTTGTGTGTGTGTGTGACGTAGAAACAGAATGGGGGGGAAAGAAGTGCATGAAACTATTTGTTGCGCTTGGAGGGGCTCCAACTCAGCAGGTGAGAGGAAGAAGGGGGGAGGAAGTGTGCTTAGCAGCAGGTCAGATTTTACTTTACTTCCTTCTATTTGTTGGTTTGGTTTAGGAAGACATGAGGAAGTGACCCCCCCCCCCAACGTCCCCAACCCCCTTCCCTTTCGACTGAGACCGCCACCACAAACCGGCTCCTAATTATCTCTGAATAGCAATTTTATTGAACCCTAATTTGTGGTAATGAACTGTGATAGGTGGCAAGGCGGCTAAAGAAAAGAGAAACTTCAGCGCGGCCTCACGCTCTCACCCACAGCTCGCTGTGATAATCGCCGTTATTGTTCCAGCTTGACCCTCGCTGACCTCATTAGATGCTCCTGTGATGGTTCAGTTGAGGTTGATAAATTAGGATAAAATAAAGCTTTGTTTTCCCACTTTTGATCCAAGTGTTTCCCAAAGATAACAAAGCTTCTGTATCCAATGGCAATAAAAGTTTGGTACATTCTTGTTAAAAAAAAACTGTGGTCTTAATTAATCATATTTAAATATTATATTTATTAATATAACATCGCACTCCAAGTTTAGCAGAAATCTAACACCATTATTGTGATAAACTGAAGAAATTATTGTAACCATCTTATTTATTTAGCTTTTTTCTAACCAAGAACATTAATATACATCTTAAGCCTATACATGTTTTGGAGACATAAGAACATAACTAATAAGAAATAATGGTGATTTACATTTTTTAATCCAAGGAATAAAGAGACACTAGAAAATAGATTCTGGCCAATTTGGTAATCCGTACATTAGGACAGGAACTAAGAACATAAGAACAGGTCTTATCTTATCTTAACGAAACGGCAACTAAAGCCATAGTTAATAGCATTTAAATACAAAGGACATTAAAAAAGAAAGTATTAAAATGATCCAACACAAACACAAAAAAAAAGTACAATGGATGAATATATGCTGGCTTGTCTTTGCGTTTAAGTTTAACGTTTGATTTTTAGAACATCGATCAAATCAGACCAGGAAACCAAAGTAAACAGTCAAAACTTCAGTTATTGACTAAATAAACAATATAAACCTGAATCCAAAGAAAGGCCCGATGTTAATTACTATTTTGTCTTCAGAAATATAGCAACATCGTTCTTCTTCAAGAGTGGGAAAATAATCTATGTTTTAAACAAATTTCAGGTGGAAGTTAATCAAAAGTACAGAGATAGGATGAAAAGATGCCGACTAAGAACCTTAAACGTTTCATAGGCTAAACAGAAATTCAGGTACCAGTTTATTGACATCTTTATCAGATTTAGGGTCATTTTTTTTCACTGGCTATTGAGTTGAAGGCTTGAACCTTATCCAGGTCCAACATGTGACCGAACTAACCATCAAGTAAAACCAAAGTCTTGGGTTCAAGAGAATAATATAAAACATTTCTTAAGATGCAACGATGTATCTGAAAGGGAACAGAAGTGAAGAAACCAAAGATGCTGACAGAAACAATAATGCATCTCTGGAAATGTTGAGGTATTATTTAACTGAGAAAGTCATTAATGTTGGCAAAAGCCTAAAGAACTGCAGAAGGTGCTGGATCGAACTGAACAAGAATATCTGACGTTATCCAAAAGCGCAGAGATACTGAGTAGAGCAACACTCAACTCTAGGGGCTCACCTTAAAAGTTGAACTTATAACGTCAATTTATAATCTTAAAGTCAATAAAGTGAGATCATAACAGTGGAAAACAAACAAATAAACAAACAAAGAAAAAAAAAGATTTGTAGTAAACGTCCATTTATTGCTTTGAACAATCGAGATTTGTAGAAAGTTTAATAAGAAATAGTGAGGGGTAGGTAAAGGTTTTAAACTGTCCAGGTACCCAGAGCTTTTTCTTCTTTTACAGTTTACATTTATGACAACATAAAACATATTTGTATCAGAAGTATACGTGAGCAGCTTGAATGTGGAGCCTGTTAACACCCAGCAGACATCTTTATATAACTAACAATGATTAAAAGAAAACTGGACTCTTCTCAGCGATCTCAAAGGACGTCGTCTCTGATGATTTGTGAAAACAGCATAAAAACTGAATGTAATCGGGGCTTAAAGACTCACATAGAAATGGAGAAATAATTTCAAGTCTGGCTTTGTGCCCCCCCCCCC
>JAVLVB010000587.1:357580-367861 GCA_032876305.1 Orestias chungarensis | reverse complement strand
TGCGCGCGCACAAGACAATTGCAATTCTAATATCTGCATCTGAAATCTTCCTGGCCCACCCCTCCCAGCGCCTCGTCCCGTCTCGATGCCTCGCAGGGCTGCAAAGTCTCCCGCATTACCATAGCCCTCTTCCTGACTTGAGTCGGCTCGCCGTACTTGCTTGTCGTGGCTAATTACGTGTTTAACCCTGTGCTGGGGAGCTTGTTTTACATTCAAATTTATGGGGGCCTCGCTGATCTGCGGAACTAGCGAGCGAACATGACGTCGTCGTCTGGTAATTGATTTTCGCCCTGGAAAAAAACCTAAAAGGAACCGGCTTCCAGACGAGTGTCGTATTGAAGTTATTGACCTTTGATCTGTGTTGAAATATTAATTCATGGAGGGGGGGGGGGTCACAGGTGGACAGTGGGTCGTGCTTTTAAAAAATATCACATTACAGTATTGAGTTTTTCTTTGTCCACAGTATTAGTCCTATAAGTTGGTTTTGTCTGGAACTTATTAGCATTTTTATTACAGGAAAAAAGCGGGAAGTCTTCCTCCGCTCGTAACATCACCACGTTTCTGCCGCAATGATTCCCCCCAATCTGGTAGCCTGTGTGGAATAAATAATTATGCATATGTTGTCAATATTTACATTTCCACTGTTTAATTTCATTCTGATGGAAGTCCCTGGGCGATAGGAGCAGCGGCTAATAGAAGAGGAATGATTAAAGCTGTGTCTGTAATAAAGCGACTTGCTCCACTGTAATCTAATGTAGCATATCAGTGTTCACAGACCACAGTTGCTTTGATCGCTTTTAATGTCAAATTAATTTCTTTATGAGCTTTTTCCCTCGTTTTTCTGTTTTTTCTCCTGTTGCAGTGTTGAGGAAACTGAAAGCAAAAATGAAAATAGTCCCCCAGCTTCTGCTGGGTGGCGGCGGGCCCTCCCCGTCGGTACAGTGGCTCGATTGTGCTTTGAGCGGGCGTGTGTTTGTGTGCGTTTGGCACGCAGTACCAGGCCCGGGTCAAAGCAGCTTAGTTCCGATCTGTTGGGTGACCTGCCCGCGCCACGCTGGCCTCACTGACCCGCATGATTTCATTATAGCGAGGTGAGACATCCAGTCTCCCACACACACACACCCCTGATGTACGCTCACCTACTTTGAAGAAATCTCCACCAAACAAAGGGAAACAAATTGTTTTTATCCTAAAATGTACATTAAATATTTAACGCTTCACATGTTTCATGTGATGGATACAAATTTTAAGGAGGTAAAGTAGTTAAATATGTAGTTAAAGCTTACAGCCTATTTGATTTGTGTTAATATTATGTAAGTGAAAGTCATTGGTTCATTTTAACATTTTGCCTCATTAGTATTTTGCTCTTTTTTTATTACTTATTCAGAAATTAATAAAGGCTGAATTTAAATCTATTTTTCAGCCCTAAACTGTAAATCTATGTTAAACCGGACCCTTGGTTTTTAAATCCTGTTAAAAACGATGAAATAAAGCCTTCAAATCGAGAAAGCTACAAATCAAATCAAGTATAAAACTCACAATTGTGCTGAATGGAATCATAATTAGTTCAGGATTTAGGAGTTTGAAAACAGAGTTGATCTAAGCTGATCTGGCTCAATCTGGAAAAAAATAAAAAAAATAAATACAGTTTATCTTAAATTTACACTTAAATTCTTGTTTTTTAATTTATATAATTTTAATCAAAAAAATCTAGATTTGAGTCTTAAAGGTTATGAATGTAATTTGATTGAATTAAGTGCATAAAGCTTTTTATTATTATTATTATTTTTGTCATTATTTGTATTTCCCTCCCCAAACAAAATATGCTAAGTAAAAAAAATAAAAACTTTCCATCAAGGATCACTTGAATTTAAACCTTAGCTAAAATTTTAATTGTATATTATATAAAAAGAATTAGGTTATGAACAATTTTTCAAATCATGTGCTGTCTTTTTAAAGACGGCTCTAAAAAGATCTGCTTTAAAACAATCATTAGTGCTTCAGCTCTCATTTAACAGAAGCAATGACAACATATTGATCCTAACAGCAAGTTAGCTCCTCATTATCATGTCAGAGCACGAGCTATTTTATTCCATGAAGCTCAAACAGTGTCCCCGGCTGGATGTGAGGCCGTTGAGTCTGAAACGACATCACTAGATGGCGATCTAGGTTAAAGCAGCGAGCGTCTAGAAAGCCTTCCTGTCAGCAGGCTGCAGCTCTGTGCCATATCTGCAACCCTCTGTGCTCATATGGAAACGTTTGAGACACTGTGAATTCCTGGGAGTTGATGCATGAACCTGCGCGAAGCCACACCTTTGCTAACGTGTTGTTAGTAACGTTAACCTTGATTCTAACCGTACGCTGAAGTTGGATCTAACTGATGGATAATGATTGTTCATTTTATTTGCTTTTTAAATCATTTCTGTGCTATAAAATCATCAAAAGATGCTAAAGAATAAGAGCTGCTCTACAGAGGACTCCCCTACCTAACGTTTTGCTGTGCACTGCAGGTCAGCTGGCTGAAAGTAGACAACACTTCCAAGAAGGAGAAATATGTGAATATTTCCTCCACTATCATAAAATAGTTGCTAGTTCATATTTTTGTTTTATGACAAAACAAATTTATAAAGAAATTTCAACAATAACTTCCTCCCAATTGTGTTATTATATGAATAAATATGCAATACAAATATATGAATATTTTTACTAATAATGAAATACATGAAAAAAAAAGTTTAGCTATATTTTAAATAATATAAATAGTAAAAGTGTGTTTATGGTACATTATGTAATAAATAATGGTATAAAAAATATTGAAGAAGTAGATACAAAAATACGATATGCATCTTACATACATTACAAAATATATGTATTTACAGATTAAACATAAAAATGTATGAAATTTTCCCTCCTGTAAATGTTGGTGTAAATCCTGATGTCATCCTGGTATTTTTATTGTTCGTAACCGTTCATACGTATTTATTCTTCACACAATATTAGACCTATGTAAACTCTACCATGTGTTCCCAAACCTCAAGTTCATTATTCCAACACCAAATCCTGGAGTCTTTTGAACATTTCCCTCACTAATAAGAGACTTTCAGTTTTTACATTTCTCATTGCTTATGAAAGAAGGTAAATATAAAAAAATCACTTTATGAATCTTTTATCCACACTGAAATATATGGAATGAAATTGGAGAGTACTCATAATTGAATCACAGGGAATTCTCTTGTTAAATGCTTTCAGATGATTTGTTGTGATTTTGTGCTGTATCAATTATTTTAATTGAGTTGAATTGACAAATAATTCATATTTGCATTTTTAAGCATGGCTGCAATTTCTGACCGTTTCAAAGGAATAAAACTTGTTTTCTTTTCCAGAGAAGTTGCCCAGAATAAATACAAAGCAAGAAAAATATTTACGATTAAAAGAAAGTGGCACAAAGCTCAGGTGTAAAAACACAGACTTATTTCACCATCTTTACCGGGTTATAGATCGTCTGAGAGAAGCTGAGAGAGCGGCTCGAATTTATTTAATAAAAAAAAAACAAGAGAGCGTGGTTGTCGGCTGCCTCGGTGCCATATCTGCAACTACGTTCAGAGTTTGGTGATTTTCTCCTCCAGGAGCTGAACGCTGACGAGGGTCGATTTCAGCGCTAGTTTCACTGGAGTTAGAGAAAACAGCCACAATAAATCTATCCTCCATCATCACTTCAGAATCTTCTGTCACTACGTCACATAGCAGGAGCTCTCTGAATGGTCCACGCTCCATAAACATCGACTTTGCATTTAAACTGGACGCTGTCGACGCTCTAGACGCTTTCGGTGGGAACTCATCCTTAGAGCTAAGATTCCACCAAGCCAGAAAACAATGAGCGTCTGTGTTAAACTGTCCGGTTTGGTATTTTTAAGCTCCAGAGGTTGCGTGTCTTGTTGTTTAAATTTTAAATCCAAACATTTAACAGTACAAAATGTATTTATAGGTGAAAATCATTGAGGAGTTCCACCATTTTGGGTTAAAAGTTACGATACAGCACTGAAATACCAAAGGATGCTTGGGAATGAAAAACTCTGCCTAGTCGACAAGCCTTAGCAGAGTACAATTGGATTTATTATAGATTTGTTAGTTATGGTGGCCGCTAAGTTAATATTAAAACCAATATCTAGTCCTTATATACAGTAAAATTGCCTTGAACAGTTAATCTTTTTGTCAAAGTAAAATAAAAATAACCCCTGCTGTTGAAACATGGAGCTTTTTACATATACTTCACATAGATTCTTGCTTATCTTGGGCCAAAAAGTTTATAATAAGAACAAAAAACATACTGTTTTAAGAGCAATGCAGTCTGTAAACATAGAGATGTTCACCCAACTTTCTTCAGATGTCAGATGTCATACATAGTGACCTCAAAACTAGTCTTTCACTCATTTGAAGTGTTTTCTTGCCTCAAACCAAGCCACTAATAGGAAGTTGGGTGTCCAGAAAGAAGCGCACCCTCAGAGAGAATTGTACCTTAAACAATCTCCTCTAAAGCAAAGAGGCTGAATCAGAGGCGAAAGGAAAATAATAGGAGGGAGACTGTGTTTAAGGTCGCCCATCAAAGCTCTTACCATTTGCATAACCTGCATGCAGGCTTCATTACAATCCACACATGCACACATCCTGCCACCGCAGCTGCTCATCACTTCTGCCTCCGCCTCTTTCCATTCTTCCTCGCCTTCTTTACATCAACTTTTTTTTTCATCCTTTCTGTTGTATTTTTTTTTTCTGCTGCTCTTGGCGTGCGCAAGTTGTCATTCTCTCACCATAATAGCGCTCGCGGTGCCTTCATGTTGCCGGTTGTTTGCTTGAAACGTAATCTGCAGATGTAACAGAGGACGAAATTGAGTCTAACAAATGGCTTGAAAGGCTGGTGCGGCATATCGAGCTCAGGCCCAACAAAGGCAGAACAAAACGGCCGTCTTTTCTGCCTTCCTTCCGCATCTGAAGTTGATATTTTGAACAGAATGGAACTGTGGCTGACGCACCCTGAATAAAGGATTCAAGGCTGTTGTGCTGTGAGCTGTCAGTTTGACTTGAATAGGTGAGTACAGTGAAAGTTGAGGCCTGTTTATTTGCTTCAGCTGTTGAGAAGAAATTGTTTTTTTTAAATTAACATTTTGCTTTTCTATCTATCTATCTATCTATCTATCTATCTATCTATCTATCTATCTATCTATCTATCTATCTATCTATCTATCTATCTAAGAGGATTGCAACTCAGTGTTCTTAAAAGTATATTATTCCACACTCTCAGTCACTCTGGTAAAGATGAGTTAGCTCTAGATGCAATGGCCTGATATCCGTTACCATGCTTGTTAACAACATCTAAGGTAAGGAACAAAGAAACACCATCTAAACATTATTCACATCACCCTGAATAACTAATGTAACCCACCTCCCCCTGATCTGGACCATATTTTATTGCAGCTTCCCTATTCGTTCAAAGGAGACGTTCTATGAAAGGGTTTGTTGGTAACAATGGGAAGAGGTCTGGACTGATCCTCTACAGACTGAAATCTCTGTTTCATGGTCCTGTCGACCTTCTTTTACAACACTGACTCCATTTCAATCCATCGTGCTAGGCTTTGACTAGAGCAAAACCCCACAATCCTTACTTAAACTGCTTTGAAGGAACAGTTAAAGCATTATCCACTAAATATGAGTCCTGACTACACTCTAATGTTCCTCCAAGCCCATTTTGGACCCCTCAATGATGGCCGAATATTGAAAAAACTTGACCTCCGCAATGCTAATGCCACTTTGTTCTTACATACCAGGGAGATGAAATAAGTGAAACGCTGCCTTCAAAACACTCCTTGGACATGGGGCGGTTGTGGCACTGTGTCTTGCCTACAGATAAATGTGTCATTGGTAAATGTGGCTTCAGTGTAAAGCACTTTTAGTGGTCAGTTTGATTTGAAAAGCGCTATAGCAATCTCATAAACTATATCCTCCATGTCTTTGTAAAGATTTTTGTGTTTATCTACATTGACATAATTCTCGTTTTCTTAAAGAATTTATGTGACCACAAACACCATGTCTGTCTTGTCTTTTAAAGCCTTTTGCAAACCAGTCTATTCAGCAAAGCAAGAAAAGTTCAAATTCCACCAGAGCTCTATCTACTTCCTTGGTCAGATCTTCGAGGACTGACAGGTCTGTACAGACCCCATTAAGGTCAAAGCAGTTAATGAATGAAACACCCAAGACTTCTGGAAAAAGCTTCTGCAATGTCTTTGATCCGCCAATTATCACATAGGACACATCCGCAACTATGGCCGGACTCAACACCTCCCTCTCTGTACTCACTTTTATAAAGACGGTTTTCACCTGATACCCCCCGATGCAACCTATGTCTCCATAAGCATGAATTCTAGTCCAGTCACACAGAGGGAGTTTGTCTTGAAAGCCGTACCTTCTGACCGGGTCCATGCTATCCTCTGTCAACATTCTGAGCCTGACAAATAACGTTCCTGTCTTATCTCGGTACCTGAACCCATTACGATGTGGAGGACAGGAAGTTCATTGTTATTAAGTTAGTCTTAGAGGTGTTACAGTATTATTTGGAGGGTCCTGAACATTCTGTGTTGGTTGGTCTTTAAACTGCCATAAACCTTAACCCACCCTGGTCCCATTAGTTTGTGTTTTTTGTTATTTCAACTTGTCTATTACTTATCACCCAGGTTTTAAGAACACCAAACCTGTTCCGCCAGTCCTCTACCAACAAAGGTTGGAGATATGAGTATTTTGTGAACTTCTTGGGTGCACTGTTCTGCTGTTCCTGTCTGCCAATCTACCAAGTGTTAACTTATATGGTCCTTATGTCCAGAGTATTTTCTTGCACTCTAGTTGACTTCTGCTTCTCCCTCTACCAAGGGTTTCCCTGTATTTACCCAGTTCCCAGTCTATACTGTAGTTTCCCATGGCCCTAGTCGTCTACACTTCTGCTCCCTTACTAGGAACCGGTCCTCCTCTTCATCAACCACCTTGTTCTGTACAACCTGTCTGTCCCAGCAGTTATGCAGCAACACCATCTAGTTCTCCAGCTCTTTGATGATTACCTAGCCTCAGTTGTACCACCAGTGATAATTTTTAACCCTTGAATTCACACACCTCTACCCGGTGGTCTCATTCTTGGTTCTCTGTAAGAACTCTCTATTCAACATCATCTTTTAAATCAACTCTCCTTTACAGTGTCATCCATGTCGCTCATGGGGTCATCTTCGTTATTGGTCATTTCAGATTTTTGTGAATAAACCTTTTAATAATTGAAATTCTCATGAGGATTTGTCTGCGTGTGAATCAGAAGGCTAAGCAAAACCAAGACAAGACGAGACTTTTCCTTCAAGCCACACTTGTTATGTCCAATTATGCCATTGCAAACATTACTTTATTGCATGCTACCTGAGTCATTTAAAGCCTGAACATGGAATTCATGTATTTTTTAGTTTGACCATTTCTTAGTGGATTTTCAATAATATTTTAGTAACACTGAAACATCTCTTGAATGTCTCCCATTTCTGAGCTCCAAATTCCTTAAACCCAAATAAACCGATGAGCATAAAACGTTTCAGAAATGATATTTTCCTTTAAAATGAATTTCTGGATTCTTTGTCTGTTTCACTGTCATTGCTGTTGTCTTTCTATGATGCCATTGTGTTTGTTATTCACTCTAGATACACACACAAATGGCAGTAAAGCAGGAAACTGCTAAAACTCCTGCTGGAGTCATGATACATAGTTAATCAATGTGTTTGACCATCAAAAAGCTCATAGTCTTCTTTGTTAATCCTATTGAGTAAGCAAAGGGTCTTCTTCTTTTTTCTTTAAAGGTTAATAATAATAATTTCAGTCCACAAGGTGTTTTTTATTTACAGTTCATGTCTAAACTTTAAATAATTTCAGATCTGATAAAAAAGAAAAAGATTTAATTATACCCGCATTTTAAAAGGTGTAGTTCATTTCTACAAGTTCTAAAACTATCTATGTTTCATCTGTAAGAACCACTGTGATTATAGTGAATAATCCATGGCTCGCACATTACTAGACAATGCCTGTATCTGCGTGTCTGCGACGGTGCAGTCCAAGTCACTGAAAGGCTCTGGTGCAGCACGGGTGACCAATAATCTCCCGTGATATAATGTTATGTTTGAAATCTGCAAATTGGCTCCCAGTTCTACAAAAAATACATTAGAGAGGTGCTGCCACTTCCTGCAAGGGATACCTTCAATAAGCTGTAATGTACAATGATGGAGGAGCCTTTAGAGGGATGGCTTGGTTTAGGAATAGCTGTAATTTTAACCCAGAAATTATTTGTCATCTATAAAGTCATAAAACTTTATTGTCTTATGATCTACATAGGATTTTCTGGGGTTAGTGTGGCTATCTATTAAAGAAGAAAACTGAAAGAAAACGTTAAGTACAAAGGTTAAACAATTACTTAAACATAATTAAACAGTCGGAGGAAAAAAAAGTCCAAAGAAACTTGTTAATATAAATAAAGTACACAAGTAAATGTATAAAATGAGTTGAAAGTAAAAAGCAAATATTCTAAAGAATGTTTCATGTCATTTTTTTATCATCCTGGAGGCAAAAACATATCTATATATATATAGAGAGAGATATAAAATCCAGTCTCGACAGACAATCTAATTTTGATCCTGTTTACAAACCAGTCTAGGTTAGATTATGTTCATGGTGAAAAAGTTTTCTATCTAAGGAAAAGCAGACGACATTTTCTGACTTGCATCTTGCAGGGCAAGCATGTAACAGTAGAATGAAACAATTCCCTTTGGACAGGAAGTGACCTCCAACGGAGCCTGACCCAGCGTGAGCGCTCGCCCAACTCAACCGACTCGGGGGGTCTGAGAGGAACCACAGAGACGCAGCCAAACACTAAAGCTGTGAGCAGGAAGTATAAACTATGAGATGAATAGGGGGTAACCGTACAGTAGCAAGTGTTTGGAACAACTCACCTTTATTTATGTAGAACATAAACATAGGGCTCGTTAAATCATCTGTAGAGAAAGAGCATGAAATTCTAGGTAATAGTAGCTGTTGGCCCGTCCAGCAAGCTGCTGAAGCTAAACTCAACAGCCCATATATTTAACATATATGAACGACAGAGGTCATTACTGCTCGGTTTTCTGCGTGTTCTGTTCCTCTGCCAAGTTTCCTCAGCAGGATTTCTAACGCCGTCTAAAACAGTGAACAGAAAATGCACATCAGAAAGCCACATGTCACAAGATTGGACTTGTGCTCTATGGTTGGTTTTACTGTTTATTGTGTTATTTACTTAATTCGAACAGCAACAATTTACTGCTATAACTGCAGTTACATATAGGAAACGTCTATATAGGCCAAAAGTGGGTGAAAACGAATACTTCGCCTTCGCAACATAAGCACATCTTATATTGACATGGATGAATGACTATTTCTTTCTTTGCGCGGACACGTTTAAAACTTGCCATTCAATGGAACCTCCTTTTTTCTAGTGTGCATGTGTACAGCGCTCATGCAATCACTCCTCTTTGCCCCAAAGACCCCTTGACCGCTTCCTCTGCCTGTGCCACAGCACAGTGGGGATCACCGGCGGGCCTCTTCTACTCATTAACCTCGTCTAATTAGATGGCAGGGAAGTCCATTGTTTGCCCTAATGAAGCCTCAATGGAAAGACAGGGCCTCGGCTGGATCCTCTGACACCGCTGTGAAATTACAATCCCCCTCTCCCCGCCCTGCCTCTCGCTCGGTCTCATCTTTCTGGGTTTGGGTTTCTTGGTGTCTGTCAGGAACGTGGCTAGATTGAGCGAGGCAGATAATCCGTGTGATAGCTTTACACATTCCCATACTGCTAATTTAGCTCCAGCAGCAGAGCCAAGGGTAGCATTAGCTCTGCTTAGCGCCCCCAGTATGGATCCCATCCACTAATTACTTGAGCTGCCGCGGTTCGCTGAGACTTAAGTACCACCTCAATCCCATTATCTCCCATCCCTACAGCTAGGCCCTGTCGTTGGGCCCTTTGTAGTGGAGGAGTGGAGGCTGCAGGGTTATTGATAAAGGACTCCCTAGCAAGATGGGATCTAGGGGGGTGATAAAGAATAGGGGAGGGGGGGTGGAGGAACAAGAAGAAGAGCCGGAAACATAGGTGGGAAAAGGAGCACTAAGGTGGCGATTGGGGGTTAAAATTGGATTGGAAATATTACTTGCCCTCCAGTGTTTCTTTTCCCATTCTTTTTTTTT
>JAVLVB010000587.1:346980-357480 GCA_032876305.1 Orestias chungarensis | reverse complement strand
TAGGCTGCGCATGTGTTTATGTGCCAGTGCATGTGGCGTGGTGTTTTGCGAGGGAGAGGTGGGTGGCTCGGGGGCAGGCGATGGAGGGGGTGCGAAAAAATCGGCAGCAAACCCCACGCCGTGCTTTCCTACCCTCTCTCTCTCTCCCTCTCTCTTTTTCTCTCTTCACACATCGGGTGTCGCCTGCTTGGCACGCCGACACGGCTGCCTGTTAGGGTGGCGACGGCGCTGGGTATGCGGGGGTGATAGAGCTTTTAGGGGGAGGTGGAGGGCATTTGAGTGACATCTGCTCTGCTGAGACGAGGGGCAGGCGGGCTATTGGCACAGGCGGCCGCAGTGTCGGAAGCGTTGGCATGATGCTGGCGCCAGCAGCAGGAGGCGGATGGCCTTAACGGAGAACCGTTTGCTCAAGCAGCATGACATCTCCTGGAATGAAAGCCCCCCCACACCCTCCAATCACATACACGCACTCCTGGCAGTTGTCCGTTGCCTCCATGCACGCAAAGCTGGCACTATGTCCTCCTCCTTGTGCTCTGTCACTTCCCACTACTTGAAAATCTCTAACCTCACACTTCAGGTTTTAATTTTTTTTTTTCCAAAAGCAACCTCCAAGCGCTGATTTGCTGCCGATGGACAATTTCGGCTAAATTGACACCAGAGTCCACTGGCATACGCAGTAACTTTCCCCATCATACTCGTTTTTAAAGACTGTATAACGAAGAAGCTAACGTTAGAATAAAAACAGTTTGGTTTGAAAAACTTCACAGACGCACATTTTCATGATTTTTTAGCTTTTTAAATCTTCACATCTTTAAATTTTCAATCTTTTAAATTTTCAGATGTATGAGTAACTTTACGTAAATGATATATGGTATAAACTTATGATGATTGCTTTTTCAGTGGTCAGGCATGATAGATGGAACCTAAAAGATAATGAGGGAAAAATAAAGACACAATGAATGGATGGGTGGATAAAAGTATAACAGATGGATAATTTTTTTTTATAATAAGTGACTTGATAAATAACTTAATGGATGCACAGTGTACTTTTGGAAAGTTTGATAATGGACAAATACGTTTATAAAAAGCTGCTTTTTAGGAGGATCTGCTGAATCTTAAATAAACAGCAATTTAGAGAACAAAATAGAGGAATACAGTACCTCATCAGTTTTGGTAATCAACATTGCTTAAAAGGATTAAATGGAGCCTATTTTTTAGTATTTCCTAAAGATAAAAAAACAAGAAGCCTGCTAGACTGTGATAATAGGGGGACTTAAAACTTAACAGTACTTATTTCATTAATAAAGTTTAGAAATATGAACAAGAACAAGAAGGCAAACTTTCAATGTATGTAAAGTGTGATTTTAAACAGTACTAGCCTGGTTTAACTGTGGCTAACTGTGTTTAGCGGAGGTTAAAACCCAAATTGTCAGTAAATAGAAATTTCTAGTAGGAAATAAACAAACAGAAGCATGTAAAACATTTTAATAACTAAAACAACAATGAAATGAGAACACTTTTATAAATGGGAGTTTTAGAAAACCACTATGCTAACCGTGGCTAACGAGACAAGTGGTAGCTTGAAGTTTAACTGTTGGAAATGTTTTTTTTAGGTTTTAAATGATTAATAAATGTTGATTTCCTTCATGAAGCAAACAAAAAAGAAGAATAGAGAACAAAAGCAGAAAAAAAGGCGATTAAAAACTTTAAATAACGTAAGATTTATAAAATGATTATGCTAAGCGTGGCTAACATGACTTTACATTTAGCCGTTTTTAAGTTTTTTTTTACATCGTCGTTGGTTTCATGTACAGAACCAAACAGTTAAAGGCAAACTGGAAGTTTATATAAATTAGAAAGAACACGGAAAACCATAAAAAATTAGGTTTGGTATTAATAATGCTAATTACGGCTCAGACTTAAAGCTTAGCTTGTTTCTTTGTTTTTTTTGTCCAGTAGCGGAAAGAAGAACAGAGGCAACCTTTGGGTGAAAAGAAACTAAGATGAGTGACGTTGATTAGATTGTATCTGAACGAATCTACCACTGTCCTCCGTCTTCCTCTCAGAACTTGTTTCCCTCGTCTTTCATACCGTAAATTGATTTCCCCCGCTAGATGCGGCGGATGAATGGAGAACGAACATCTTCATCGCTGACCCCGCCGTCGATTGCTTCAGCCGCCCCCCAACCAAAACGAACCCCCCCCATTCTCTGCCCGGCGCGGTGATTGACAAGGCTGCTAACGAGTGCAGTCGCCGGTCGTGTTATAATTTCGCTGTGCTGAAAAACAGCCGAGGCTTCGGGTCCCAGAGTAATGAGCTTCAGGAAGAGAGGGAGGACAGACCCCCCGTCGACGGAGAGGTGAAATAAAGGAGCGACACCAAATAAGAAAAAGAAAAAAAAGAGACAAAGCACATGAAAGTAGATTAAAAAGAAGTTGAGGTTATCATCCACTTGAGAGGCGCCGGTTCGTTGTTTATCCGCCGCCTTTGATGGATGTCTTTCAAACCGGCGCTTTCTTATATTCACTTCTCGACCACTTAAAGCGAAGGCATTTCAGAAGACGCCTTAAAACGCCGCATTAGCGTGAGGGGGGTGCACGCGTACGCGTGGGCGCCCCTGTTTGCAGATTGCAGATCCAGCGACGCGCCCGCATGTAATTTATTCCTCCACGTGGGGGCTGGGGCTGAGGGGGGGCAGGTCTCCCCTCTCTGTTTATTTGGATGATTAGGAGGTGACAATATGTTGCTGATGATCAGGTTTATAATCAGCTACCATTGCAGATTATTCTAACCTTGATTAAAGACCTGCAGTCTCCCTATCATCTCTCAGCTCAGCCTAACAAGATAGGACGAGGCGCTGATTAATGCCAGAGAGCGACTAGTCAAGACACAAAGGACAGGCCTGCATCGCTGCGGGAGGACTGTCACGCACCATACTTTGTTGTCTCTCTGATTCGTCTCATTGATGCAGGACCTTTGTCTTAATTATTTTTCCTCTACAAATGAATCCGTGTGAGACTGATTCAGTTTCATTACCGCAATAATAAGGCCGATGTTGTTGACGTCTGCCGTGATTAGACGCAAGGATGAGAGACGATGCGTTTCCGCGTCGCCGCTGTGCGACTTAAGTTGGCAGCCGCCGTCCCAGACCTTGGCCGTTTTTTTTCCTGCGCGCTGGTTTGTGTTTGGTTCAGGAAGCCGAAGCGAGGTGATGCTGAGGTGTGTGGGCAGAGGCCTGAGCGAGTGAGTCGTTCTCGCCAGTTGGCAGATGATGACTGCTCAGATCCAGTGTTCCCCTGCACTAGTGAGCCGGCGAAACAGCATGCCGCCAGGCCTTTGATTGGCCATAACGTCCGGCCGTGCGGTCCAGCTCACTAGTGCTGAACCGTGCGTCATGGCCACTGAGGTGGAGGTTCACTGATATTCTCTAGCTCAGCGTAAGGTGGTTATGCTGGAAATAGTTTTAACACCTTAAAGGGGGATGAACAGAATATTACTGTATATAATAAATCATGAAGATTGTTTTAAATCACCAAAATTCAGTTACATTATAATCTGTTATTTTCTACACTGGTAAGGTTTTTAGTATGAAAGCTCAATAAAATAGATAGACAGTTAGACAGACAGACAGAGCCATCAGCAGCTGTTGCTTGTTTCTGTTTATCTATAAATCTAGTACATTACAGTTGAGTCAGGCAGAGTCAGGGGCCCTGTGTCTGAATGGCTCTGGAGACCAGGTGTGCGGCGTGGTGTCCCGCTGGGCGGTCGGGGAGTCTAAATGGATGTCCAGCCCTCACATCGTCCTGCTCCCTCCGTGGCATTAAGGCATTCTAGTGAGAATAATTTGTGTTTAGTGGCCTGCTGCGGTGAGAGCCGACCTGTTTGACCAGCGAAGCCGACCTAATTCCTCCTCTCCACAAGTGTGCAAATGTGCGGTGCATCTGCGCTGAATGCAGATTGGCTGTTGGGACTATCTGGGCGCCACACAATGCGTGGTTGTAGCCGGCCCGTTTGGGCCAGTGACCTCTTGTCCAGCGGCGGCTCAGCGGGCGGCTAATTCATGCCAAAGCTAGGCCGCGCAGCTGCGTGTTGTCCTGGAGCGCCTCCTGACCCGTGTCTCCATGGCGTTGCGAAGCACCTGGCCATCGCCTTCTCCTCTTGTAGCGTAATTATTCCCACTTTTTGAACCTTACAGCCCTAAACCGTATCTCGCTGCGCATTTACAGGTTAGAAAGTGGAAGTCATCGTTCGTTGCTCCATTCTACAGCATCCCCAGAGCGAATCATGGGGTTAGGTTTACATTTGTATTCATGTGCTAGAACGATCTAGTCAAAGTTTAGATCTAGCAAATGTACAAACAAGGGAAAACTTTTCTCTGCCACGGCAGACAGCGTACAACTCCGCTGAACTGCATGTAATCAGAATCAATAAGAATCAGGCGTTTACTTTGCATTATCTGCTCAGATATACCGCCCTCACCGATTCCCCTGGACCTCAGGGTTTAACAACACAGCGTTATGAGAAGGTGTCTAATGCAATTACCCCTAGTTTGGACGTTTTAATAGCAAGCCACAGCTTTGAGACTAAATGTGTCAGCCAACTGATGACATTAAATCAATATCAGCCTTTCATGGCTGCCTGTTGTTTCAGCTCTTCGGGTTTTATTAGCAAGCATGCTAGATCGACTATTGGTAGCTGGGGGTTTGAAGTGGTTCTTAATAATAACGTCGCAAAGCGGTATTTGTATGCTGCGTTCATGGACCTCATCTTCTGAAGGATTTTGTAGTGTTAAATGGAAGACGAATGATTTTCAAAAGGACTTTTTCAGTAGTTACAAAGATTGGACAGATATTAAGTTAAAACAAAAGACATTGAGAAAGTTTTGAGAAATATAACAAAGATGACTTTTAGTCATTTCTCTTGACCATGTTCAACTGTTTGGTGTTCATCCTTAGCTGGCTTTTCAGGTCTGTTTAACCAGTTTTCTCAACTATCAGTAAAAAAAAAGTCCTTTAGATTCAGCTGTAAAATAATCTACCAGGTCAATCAGCATTAATCTGCTTTGATCAAGGCTAATAATAATTATATAATAATTGTTCCTGTCCTTG
Source organism: Orestias chungarensis (assembly GCA_032876305.1). Taxonomy (NCBI): domain Eukaryota; kingdom Metazoa; phylum Chordata; class Actinopteri; order Cyprinodontiformes; family Cyprinodontidae; genus Orestias; species Orestias chungarensis. Next base: position 352,372 of record JAVLVB010000587.1, on the reverse strand, counting down.
TACTTTATCAAAACATCCAAAAGAATTTGTACAATGAGCATAAATTGGCAAAGCAGCTAGTCTAACACAGTAGACTAGCTTAATAAATGTCATCAACGATCCCCCTATTAAGTGAAAATGTAATTCCTCCCACTAAACGTAGAACCTCTTTATCAAATGTGTCTCGCTTCCCATCTGATGTAAAACTAACAGCATATCTGAAAGAGAAAATCACACAACACATCAGAACTGTTTGTTAGCTTAGCTTCACACGTTATCTCTGGCTAATAGTCCGTCATTACACGCTTTAATGTTAACACATCTAAATCCGTCCAGAAATGTGATACTCTTGCTTTGTTGTTGCTTCACTGCTACAGCCTTTCCCAGTCAGCTGAGAAAAAGCGTCTCTCAAAACCATTTGTACCTCTCAACCTGAGGAAGCTTTTTCTGAAAATCTCTTAGAATAAATATCTGTAAATGAACATGTCAGTCCCATCAGTGTGACAAAACTTTGTTTCGTAAGTAGAGATAAAGCAGTTCAATTGTTTAGTCATGTTTTCACCAGAAATGTGGAGGAATCTTCTGTTGCAAACTATAATTTTGACGACAAGTATTTCAAATGTTAATTGTGGGAGATCAGTAGAAACGAAAAGACGACCCTGCAGCAGAAATGTGAACGTAAAACAGACTCCTTTTGGGAAACCGTCAGTGCAGTGATGCAGGATTTAAGGAGCAGTCCTCCTGAACATCCAGACATTCCCGGCTTTTTGGCCACAAATACCCAAAAGAATATCTTCTGGGAATTCAGCAAAGAGACAGAAAATATACAGTATATGTTTTATCAACATGACTAAAGAAAATGTACGACAAAGCAGAGATTTGCAAATATTGACATCATCATCTGAAAACCTACTTTTTTCATGAGAAATTAATTTTCTTAAAGACAAACATGATAAAGTTTGATATATTTCCAATTCACACCACATCATCTCAAGGTACTTCACGTCATTTAAAACAAACCATTCATACAGTAGATTCCTACTGACCCTAGTTATTAATTAGGTCTTGAAGTTGAGTTTGATATTCAGATTAGTCTGAAAAATTTCCAATTGGAAGTAATCTAAGGAAAAACATCGGATTGCATCGAGTCATTGACTTGCAGGACTCACCTTGGGTATAATCAATCTAGAAAACAATGTTAACAATTAAATTAAGTTGTTTAATATATTTGGTTCTGGTCGGGAGCCGATGATACATGAGGGTTTAGAGCCAATAAGACATGTATGTGACTCTTAGTTTTTACTTGTCGTAATTAAAATCAAGTTGTTCTGCGATGGAACAGTGATGACATACATCTCTAAATTATAAGGTGAAGACTAAAATGTTTAAAACACTTCCTAGACACACATTCAGAAATGTCACGGTTCTTTAGGAGCGACTGCCCCCACACGGTTTCTGTCTGAGCGGCGTCCCTGCGCCATGATAGCTTCACCGCAATTCCACTGCGATGCCACGACGGCGACGTTCCCTCGGAGGAGTTCACTGGGAGCGGCATTAATCATTGTCTGCTGCCGTCCCACCTCTTCCCCGGGACGTTTTGCATCCCTGCAACATCACTTTCAAAGGCTACCTCCGAAACCGGGGAGGGTGACAAAGTGGTTCTAAAAGACGAGCGGCGCCGAGCATATGGCGAGGTGGTGATGATGAGGAGAGATGGTGGAGGTGTGTAGGGAGAGAGGTGGTGCAGGCACACCATCCTGCAGAGTAGATGAAGGAAAGGAGGAGTCTGACTTGGTGAATCACTCATCTTAAATATTGCTTCTTTAAAGGAAATGCAAAACAAACACCTGCTAAAGCTCACGCTTCCTATACAGGATCAGGCCTTAAAGTTTAAAATACTGAAGTGATCATGATTATATGGCACATGTTTGTTTGTAGGGAAACTTTGATAATAAGGAAGCTAAGAAAGTTTATAAAGGAGAAAACGACGGAAAGAAGTATGGACATGATGGAAATGAAAGGAAAAAAAGGAAAGAAAGTAGGAAGGACACAAGGATAGGAAACAGGAAGGCAGTATATGAATGAAGGACAGGAAGAAGTAGGAAATGACACAAGTCAAAACTAACAAGTAAGAAAGAAAGGAATAACAGTAAAGGAAAGGATGAAGGGAAGAAAAGAACTAGAAAAGAAAAGAACTACGCAAGAAAGGAAGCAACAACTTAAAGATGGAAGAAGATGTAAGGAAGGGTAGCAGGAAGACAGTTAGGACACACTGGAGGAAATGAGGAAGGACAAAGGGAACAATGAAAACAGGACAGGCTGAAAGGAAACAAGGAAGGACTGGAGGAAAGGAAAGCGGGAGGGACACAAATAAAGGATGGAAGAACAGAAAGAAATAAGGACGCAAGGGAAAGGAAGAAGCAAAGGCATAAAGAAGTATCCTAGGAAAAAAAGATTCTCTCAACATTTATTCAACAGGATAAACAATAAATTCCTGGAAATCCAAGTATTTTGGTTTCTCTTTTTTTCATACTTCGAGATGGAAAGACCTGAAATCAGGGTCCACGCTTTCTCAGACTACACAAGGAAGCACGTGGACGTCAATACACCACAACACAGAATCCGTGATGGGTTTCCTCCGAGTCTATGCCATGCAAACTAGCCAACGCCTCGGCGTGCTCCTGTTCCCGCGCCACCTTTGATTGGTCCTGACAAGATATTCAGGGTTCTTGGTGGAGTAATTAAAGAGCCTGTGGAGAGGCCTTCAGCGCTGGGGTAACATCACAGCCTTCCTTCTCTCGCTCTCAGTTAATTGCTAGCAGCTGCCTCGCCGGAGACGAATCGACTCTACCCCCCCAACCCCCCACCGACCCATCTCTGCCTCAGATCCTGGAGATCGCTCTGATGTACCTGACGTTCCAACAAGCCGGAGCCACTGCTGAAGAGTACCCAGGTGAATGCAGCCAAGTAAACATTACAAATCGTGTTTGCTCACGGTGTGCTGACGGGGTAAAGAGCTTTCGAGCAAAGTGGAACGAACAAACAGTTTGATGTTTTTTCATATCCTGGTCTTTGGAGGCATTTAGAGAGCATGTCCAACCAAGTGTTCACCCACCCCCTACAGAAGCACTCAGGTCTCAGGACCCCCAGGCCAATCCGCATACACTTACACTTCAGCGCACAGGCAAAAGCACACTTTAGCACCAGTGGATGTGCACGAGCCAGCAGAGAGGCTGGGGCCTCTTAGAAAAGTTTCCATATGAAGTTCCAGCTATAAAGTGCGGTGCAGGTTAGACCGAATGCTGAAAAGAAACAAAAACTCTTTGCAACTAGGAGTTGGTACAAGGTCAGCGCATCGGTTGAACCAGCCTCCATCAACACCACCACCCACAGCCACTTCCATCTATTTGGTTTGTTTTTTTCCTATCTTTGTTCATTCCTTCATTCCTAGTGGGTGTGCAACTGGTGATTCACCTCAGATTAGCTCTGCATTCCCTTGGCTGGACGCTCTGAATATGCAGATTTCAACGTTGAGGTCTGGCGTGGCATTGAGGAAAGGAGTTTGATTACAAAAGCGTGGCGTGTTGTTAAAAGTTAGGCGGTAATTAGTAAAACGCAAACAGAAATTTGAACTGCCAAGCCTCAGAATTTAGTTTTTAGTGTCAGCGTAGAAGCTGATGTTGCTGTCAGTCATCCGCTGCAGACCGAGCCTCGCATTTGTTTGCATCATTTTAGTTTAGCGATGAGATGAAGTCATGCTGAATGACAGAGGAAAGTGTTGATTTACTACATGATCATGATGCATTACTGAGATCTCCTGCATATATGTCATGTTAAAATCCAGACAGCAAAGAGTTGGAAGACTTTAAGCACTTCTGACTTCGATTCAGTTGCGATTTTGAAGGTTATGACAGAATAGATAATTGAAAGTATTTGACTCAACAGAAAAAGGAGACCAAATATCTCAGACCAAATTAAACTTACATATAAGATTCAACATTCTGTAACGCCAGCTCATAAAACTATTGCTTTTAAAAGAACAGCTGACTAGATTTACAGGTGAATAAAGAATTCAGTTGCTAAAGCTGTATCCGTCTTAGTGGTCTCATATTTCTGCTACATTTCTAATGAGCATTTCTTCTCACCGCGTGCAAAAATAATAATTTGCTGTTCGCTAACTCACTACTTATTCAAGCAAATGTTTTTTTCCATCTACCCTTTTATCACATTACAGTGGTTTTTGGAAAAGCCCAAGACCCCTTTAATTTAAACAGTTTTTGTGTTTCCATTAACCTCTTCCAATCCCATACTTTAAAATGTGCATCACAAAACTATGATGAAAACCTGGCTGGTTACTAGAAAATACATCATTTTAATATCCACACAATCCACCTCTACCTGGCAGATGTAATCGTTTTTTTGTATCGCTTTCTGAGTTTTTATATTTTGGTGGTACCTTGTCAAAGTCTGGACTTAACTTGACCTTTGTATGACTTTGCCCACAAAGTGAAAAAAAAACTCCAGCAATTTAGCCAAGAATGTGAAAATTTACTTTCTGATTAAAAGTTGTTTTTGGCACAAAGGTAGCGCTGTAGAACTTATTTCTTATTAAATACATGTCTAATGCTGTGTTCATAAATAAACAAGAATAAAATTACTAAAACATCCCAAAAGGTTTTGCTGTCAATAAAATCCTATCCAGTCAGAATTATACAAATTTAAAATATTAACATGCTGCACAAAACCTGGAATTATAAATAAAATTTCCGCATTGTCAAACCAAATCTTTCAGTTTTCTTTAGTCGCCTGACATCTTTTTATTTTTTGGCTACAAGTTCGTCTAAGTTTGTGATCACTGAGGAGAGCTGATCACACAGACATGAGCCACCAAACATGCACAAAATTCAGGCCATGAGCATTGAAATGAAGGAGGTGTGATTGACAGTGGTTGCATTGTGTGATCTGTACTGTTTTATGTTACCTGCACTCGATATCACTGGGTCCTTAATAAAAAGGATATATTAAACAATCTCACAAGCCAGATATAATTAGATGCTAGGCCGGATGTGGCTCGCCGGCCATGAGACTCGCACATGATATCGAGTGTCTAGAGCATCAAATGCGTTTTGAGCGTCCCATGCACACGAGGCTCTAGACACCCTAAATGCTCAAGTTGAGTAAATTGAACTTTTGCCGCTGGAGGCTTGAGATTGGACCAAGAATCAAGAATCAGTTAATTTATTTAGCGCCAATTTACAATAGATATCGTCTCCAGGCACTTCACAGAAAATCAATTAAAATCAAGGATACATTCTAACAAATCAATTTAAAAAAGTTTCCAATCTAAGGAACTCCAGCAGATTGCATCGAGTCATTGACTTGCAGCATTCACACCTCTGGAATCAGCAGACCA
>JAVLVB010000587.1:332103-346880 GCA_032876305.1 Orestias chungarensis | reverse complement strand
ACAAGCAGCCATCTGCCACGACCGACTGGGGGTTTGAAAAGACAGAAAACTAAATTAGAAGCACAGGATACTGAAATAAAAGAGTTTATAGCAGCAGTTGTAGAACGTCACTGGAAGCATCTCAGCCCATGTTCTCATCCAAGAAGCTGTCTCAGCTAACAGAACGCCAGGCCAGGTGTGGTTACTATGGAGAGAAGAAAACTTAAGAGAAAACAAAAGGTTAACAAGGTTGAAATAACGGTAACTAAAGCATATTGGACAAAGGAAGAAAGTAGCAGAGAGAGAAGTGGTCAGATTGTCCTCCAGCAGTCTAAGCCTATAGCAGCATAACTATAGAAAAACTTAAATAACTTAACCATATAGAGACATGAAGAAGGTAGAGCAAAGGAGAACCGTCTGTCAAGACTGAGTTCCTCCCCAACCGGATTAGGTTGTCTTCTCTACCTCTTTCTAACTATAAACTTTAACAAACAGGAAGGTTTTAAGCGTAGATTTGAAACTACACAGGGTGTCTGCCTGACGGACTAAAGCTGGAAGCTGGTTCCACAGGAGAGGAGCCTGATAACTGAAAGATCTGCATCCAATTGTGCTTTTAGAGATTCTAGGAACCACCAGTAAACCTGCAGTCTGAGAGCAAAGTGCTCTGTTAGGGACATAAGGAGTAATCAGATCTCTGATATACGATGGAGCTTTATTAGTGAGGGCTTTATATGTCAAAAGAAGAATCTTGAAATCTATTCTAAGTTTGACAGGGAGCCAATGAAGGGAAGCTAAAATTGGGTAGATATGATCTCTCTTTTTAAGCTTCCTCAGAACTCTTGCTGCAGCATTTTTGACCAACTGTAGAATTTTAATTGCATTTTGTAAACTTCCTGCTAATAAAGAGTTACAATAGTCCAGCCTTGAAGTAACAAATGCATGGACTAGCTTTTCAGCATCTGCCCTAGAGAGAATATTTCTAAGTTTTGCTATATTCCTAAGGTGAAAGAAGGAAATCTTACAGACCTGTTTTATATGAGACTTGAAAGACATTTACTGATCAAAAATAACTTTAAGGAGAGCTATCTCAGTGCTATGATGAGCTCTGAAACCTGACTGAAATTCTTCCAATAGGTCATTATTCTTTAAATGCTCTCTTAGTTGATTAGCAACAATTTTTTAAAGGATTTTAGATAAAAAATGAAGATTAGATATGGGTCTGTAATTTATTAAGTCTTCTTGATCAAGAGAAGGTTTCTTAAGTAGGGGTTTTATTACAGCTACCTTAAGAGCCTCTGGTACATAACCATTCATTAATGACAAATTAATCATTTCCAAAACGGGGGTAATAATAATAATAGGAAATACTTATTTAAACAATTTTGACGGGATTGGATCCAACATACAAGTTGAAGGCTTAGATAAAGAAAATATTTTTGAAAGCTCAGAAAGCTCAACTGGAACAAAACACTTCAAACATAGATCAGGCTCCAGAGCCACATTCAGTACCTCATTGCTTACTGAGGTAGTAATGTTTGGTAGGATGCCATCAATTTTAGTTTTAAAAGATTCAATTTTATCAATAAAGAATTCCATTAAGTCATTACACCTAAGAGTTGGAGGAATAGGTGATATTACAGAGCTTTCATTTCTCGTACGTTTAGCCACTGTATTAAAAAGAAACCTAGGATTGTTCTCCTCTATTAGCAAAGTAAAATATGCAGATCTAGCTTGGCGCAGGGTCCTTTCATACAGAAGCACGCTGTTTTTCCAGGATATATAGGACTCCCTTAAAAGCGAAAACCGCCATTTCTTCTCCAATTTCCTGGTGTTTCCCTTCAAGGTACGAAGTTCTGAATTAAACCAGGGGGCAAACCTCCTATGAGTTATCACTTTCCTTTTTATGGGGGCTACGTTGTCTAATGTTGTATGCAATGAGGACGTAATACTATGAACAACAGCATCAATCTGTGTAGGGCATGAAATTAATTTGTTTCCCTCCACTGCGTTTCTCTGAAATACTGAAGAAATTAGAGGTGGAATGGATTCTTTGAAGGCTGTAACTGCATTGTCCGATAGACACCTACTATAAAGATATTTTCTTTCAGATTTTAAGTACTCTGTGAAAAAGAACTCAAAAGTTATCAAAAAATGGTCAGAAAGGAGAGGGTTATGAGGCAGTACTGTAACTTTTTCACACTCAATGCCATAAGTCAGCACAAGGTCTAAAGTGTGACCAAGAGAGTGAGTAGGTGTTTGGATTTTTTGAGTGAAGCCAATTGAGTCTAAAATGGCAGTAAAAGCTACATTTAGGCTGTCATTTTTTGTGTCAATATGAATGTTAAAATCTCCCACTATAATGATTTTATCAGTGTTTAACACTATATCAGATAAAAAATCTGAGATCTGATCTATAAATTCAGAGTAAGGACCTGGCGGACGATACAAAATAACAAACAGAAGTGGTTTAATTCTTTTAGAGGTTGGATGAGGAAGGCTAAGGGTTAAATGTTCAAAAGAAGTATAACAATTAGTTGGCCTGGGATGAATTAATAAATCTGATTGAAAAATGCTTCCTACTCCTCCACCTCTCCCAGTACTTCGAGGAATGTGAAAGTTTGAATAATTAGAGGGATTTGATTCGTTGATACTAACATAATCCTCATGCTGCAGCCAGGTTTCTGTGAGTCAAAGCAAATCAATTTGATTATCAAGAATTAAATTAGTAACTAATAAGGATTTTGAGGATAGAGATCTGATGTTCAATAAGCCAAACTTAATAGTTGTACATTTTTGTTTCATCTGAGTTGTTTTTATCTTTATAAAATTTTCAGGATTAGCTCTTTTTAGATTGATCTTTAATCTATTTGGATTTGGCCGTGGGCAAGACACCGTCTCAATGGGATGTTGGGTAGGTAACTGTAGAGAAGCCGCAGGGAGGAGTTCTAAACTACGACTCTGCTTCCTGGTCTGGACCCTGGTTTGTCAATAATTTGGGGAGTTAATAAATTCGGCCAAATTTCTAGAAAGAAGAGCTGCTCCGTCCAAAGTGGGGTGGATGCCGTCTCTCCGGATCAGACCAGGTTTTCCCCAAAAGGTTTTCCAATTATCAATGTAACCCACACCGTTTTCTGGACACCACCTAGATAACCAACGGTTGAATGACAACATGCAACTAAACATGTCGTCACTGGTCCGATAAGGCAGGGGACCAGAGAAAACTACAAAGTCCGACATTGTTTTTGCAAAATCACACACAGAAGCAACACTAATTTTAGTGACCTCCGATTGGCGTAACCGGGTGTCATTACCTTCAGCGTGAATAACAATCTTACTGTGTTTACGATTATCCTTAGCCAGCAGTTTGAGGTGTGATTTTATGTCGCCTGTTCTGGCCCCTGGCAAACATTTGACTATGGTTGCTGGTTTCTCTAAAGCAACGTTTCTGACTATGGAGCTGCCAATTACCAGAATCTGTTTCTAAGCTGGTGTATCGCTGAGTGGGGAAAATCGGTTTGAAATGTTAACAGGTTAGTGGTGAGCCAAAGGCTGGGTCCTGGGACTATGCTTTCTGCGTACAGTCACCCAGCTGGGTTGATTTCCCAGCTGCGTGGGAACTGCTGGAGGATCACTAGGGCAACGTGTTCTTGTTGGCTCCACGCTAGCTAATGGGCCTCGACGGTGTTTCAGCAGCGCGGAGCCGAGCTTCCAATTCACACACCCTCTCCTCCAAAGCTAAAAAAATGCTACATTTAATGCACGTACCATTATCTCTAAAGGAGGCAGAGGAATAATTAAACATCTGACACACAGAGCAGGAAAGAAGAGAAGAGGAGGGAAAAGCCATAGTACCGCTAGAAGCTAAGCTAACTAAGCTAGCGAGTGCTCACTACACAAAAAAGGTTCAGTTCAGAACAATTACGGTTTCTAAAAACTTCAGTGGAGCAACAGAAATGTGTGATTAACGTGAAGGTGTGTTTAGAAACGTCTCAGTACAGAGACTTCGGAGTAATAAGAGAGCGCGCGGAGCTAGCAGACGCTAACAGACACACCGAGCAACAACAGGAAGTGACGTCGATACGTACCACCGTCAGCCAATCAGAGAGGTCCTCCTATGTGACGTAGTGACAAATTTTCCAACGGGTTCTGAAGTGATAATGGATGATAGATTTATTGTGGCTATTTTCTCTAATTCCACTAAAACTAGCGCTGAAATCGACCCTCTTCAGCGTTAAGCTCCTGGAGGAGGTGGAGAAAATCACCAAACTCTGAACGTAGTTACAGATATGAGGCCAACAACCACGCTCTCTTGGTTTGTGTATTAAATAAAGCCGAGCCGCTCTCTCAGTTTCGCCATTGTACAAAAAGACCATTGAAGAGACAGGAAGTCTGACTGGAGAAAACAGGAAGTGGAGACGCTTGATGCGCTTTTGATGCGCCTGACCCTAAAAAGTGAACAAAATGTAAAAACGCGTCAAACTTCAGGCATTAGACGTGTTTTGTGTGAACGCGGCCTAAAGCCATACAAATATGCAGGCAGAAATTAGTCTGATGTTTAAATATACTTTATGGACACATTAGTCTGGCCATTCTTTTAAATAATGGAAAAGTTTACAACACCGAATCTTTCTAATCAGTCATCAAAAAAAAACAGAACAGTTTCAGAATCTCCCAACATTAATGGAATAATAAATAGTTGAGTGATTTCCTGTTGTTTGATTCTTTAGGGGGTGACGACGAGATAGAGAATGACAGGAAACATGCCCGGCATGCGCCAATGTTGTTTACATTTGCTTACATTATTTACATGTCTGGCACATCACACAGGAGCTTTCTCTCGGGTGACGTTGAAGAAAATAATCCCTAAGGGTCTTTAAAAAAAAAAAAAGTGTCAAGCATCATCCTGGTGAAAACAAGATGACAAGTGAAGACAAAGACTGAGCTGAACATCTGAGACTTTAGGGACAAGGAAACCTAAAGATCTGTGATATACATAAAAAATAACAAATTGCTTCAATGATGAGCAAAGGAAAAAAAAAACAGCTGAAAATATAATAACAGATCTTCCAGGTACCTAGCTTATTCAACTGTTTGCATTTACCCGCATACTGTATTAGTTTGAAACAAATATACCTTAATATGCGTTAATTCACGAAGTAGAAACAACGTAGTTCAACCACAGAAGCAAATAGCTAAAGTCACTAATATCTCAAGTCTGATCAGCCAATCAGTGGCAAGGAAAAAAAAGTCTGCACTTGCATGTTAGCATTAGGCGTTACAGTTAATATATCAGCTTCCCAAGCAGATTGACTTACAATATTTTAGATATGCTCCAAACAGATACATTTTCCAAGAATACTTTGGACGTATAGAAGTTAACGTCCTGCATTTATTATCGGTAAAAGTTTCCCTTCTCAGAAACGGTTAGAAAGACGTCAAATCCCTGTAAACTTGGTGGAAAGTCAAGAGGAGTTAGGAGACGTGGACGGCCCGCCACTGAAAATCTCAGGATGAGATCAGTGAGATATTAAAGAGTTCAGCAGTGTCCAACATTTGTGTATGACATGACACCCGTTGGCTCTGGTGTCAATCAATAGTCTGATTGTCTGTGCAAGAACATAGTTACCATTTTAATGTTGCATAGACTATAATTTTTATTGTATTTTCCAGTTGCTTTTGTTGTTTGTTTTGTTTCCACCTTCCACTTCCAAAACTCCCAAAGATATGACACTTTACCAACAGTGACCTCTTTCTACAACATTTTAAGGTATTAGAACTGGTTTTAACACAATATTATCCATTAAAGTACAAGTCTTATGTTAAAAAGTCGTAAATTTCCCCTTTTTAGATACATTTTAGAGAAGACTTCTATTCACATACCTACAATATATGAGACATTTGATTATGCCTATGATCAGTACAAGATTAAGAAAACCTATGTAGCCTGAAGTATCTGAGACCTTTTTTGAATGTATGACGCCCAGATATTCTAGTTTTCCGTTTCTAGTGGAAGCGAAACTTAGAATATCCTTTGTCTTTACTATGTTTACTGCTATAGGGATGAATGTTAAAGTTCTGGTTCACAGTAACACTCCTGTAAATCAGAGCACTTGTCAGCTACAAACTCTTTCTCCGGGGACAAATCAGGGGGTTGTGAAGCAGAGCAGCTGATTCTATTCTCAGAAAAATGTTGTCACAGATTTCTTGACAGACGGACGGTTTGATTGGCAGACAAACAGGCAGGTTGGTAAACTTTAAACTTTTCTTAACTTGACTTGTTTACGGCGTCTGTAAATTGTTCTGGATGAATCCGTTGCTATTTTTGATCGCATATAGAGCTAAGAGGGGACTTTACATTTATGAATTTTGTAACACGTCTGAAGAATGGAACAAGAAATAGACATGGAACTGAAGAGCCCAGTATTAGCACTATGCCAGAAATAATCCATTAAAAATAACAACAGTTTTATCTTGGTTGATGAATATTTCTGTGAATCATATAATTACGAAACAACTTGGATATTTCTTGTTTAATCTCAGTATTTGCATGTGAAAAATTACGAAACCTTATAAAATCCTGTGTAAGAAATCCACTGTACAGATATTAAAAATTTACGTGTATTATCACACAACAAAGACAGACTCGACAGATAAGTTCAACTCAACACTTAATTTTAAACAAATACGAGTTTTTAAATGGAATTTTACAAACATAATTCCTCGACAGCCCCAGATTTATTATCTAAATGACAAGAAACTATAATAACAGCTCTGGTTGTTCAAGCTAGTTTACTCCAAAAGCAGAAGCAGTAAAAACCTCATATGCAGTCATAACCAACAGCAGACTTCTGCTGATATGAAGACACATGTCTGTACAACTAGAAAGTCTTTGATCAAGTTTAACTTTAACGGGATTGTAGACATAAAACAGGAATTCTGGAACGACCTCTTTAAACAGCTTATATAGATAATATTAATAACTTAGTACAACGCGCAGGTTGAACCAAATGCAGTATTTGAACGCAAGAACTTCCCTCCAACAGTTAGGGTCAGAGCTCAGAGTCCACGAACCAGAGCTGGAGGGAAATGTGAGACCATCTAAAACGATTAAGCTAAAGCAGAGCTTGACTAATGACATGACAAGGACCCAAAACCTCCCAGTAAATCTAGTAAATTCGATGGTGATAATTTAGTAAGGAAGAGGTACTGGCCACACCCCCACTAAGCAATGACGAGATAAATCACCTGACCATCTGGAGGTAGTGAACGTTTTAAGAATGTCTCTGTAAAAGGATCGCAAGAGTCTGGTGGACTTTCATTTTCCAGCTAAGTCTTGGTTCTTCAAATATTCAAAATGTGCAAAATCTTTCCTTTAGTCTGCTTCTTTAAGTATTTAAGACTTTTCAAGGGCCAAACTTCATTAAATAAGAAATATATGACCATACTTTACCCAACATGCTACCCAGCTCCTGGTTCACTATAGTTATCTCCTGCCTTGACTATTCCAACGCACTCCTGACTGGTCTTCCAGCCTGTACGATACAATTCTTACGCTCCAGAACGCGTTTGGGCTTCAATCAGCCCCAAAAATTCTCATGTTCATTGAGCTTCACCGGGTACCCCTGGCTGCATCAAATTCAAGTCCCTGATGCTAGCCTACAAAGCACTTAAGGGTTTGGCTCCCATCTACTTGAATACTCTACCAAAGGTTTATGTCACAGTTCGGTCGCTTCAGTCATCAATGCATTGTCATCTAGCTGTGTCTACACCACGCTTAAAACAATCCAGACTGTTTTCTTGTGTTGTTTAAAGATGATGGAATGACCTACCAAGCGACATAAGAACAGCAGCGTCCCTGTCTATCTTTGAGAAACTCCTGATATCGACCTCTTCTTAGAGCATCTCCTATCTGAACTCTGAACCATACCTAGAGACTAGATACTGCCGCTTCTAGTCTCTCTGTACTTCACTGTCACCACTGACTCTGACTAGGGATGTTTCTCTAGATAGTTTATGGTCAGATTGGTAACATTGTGTCCATCTTGTAAGTTGCTTTGGATAAAAGCATCTGCTAAATGCATAAACATAATCATTAAATTATATTTAAGAAACGTGTGTTGTAAAAACTTCTTACAATCTCATGGAAATCTTATTAAATCAGTTATTTATTCACTGCTTTAACATTTTTCTGGCAGATTATTCCGCACTGTCATCTTAAAACATTATTAGGCCACGAACATCTTATGTTTCTATACAAATATGCAATATATTTCATTTTTCGTTGCGTTCTTTATGAAGCACCAAAATGTTCTGGTGCCTTACTCTTCAGTCTTGTTGGATTTTCATTATTTTTGCCTTTATTTGAGCATATTCCACATTGCGTGGGTGGAGGATAAATCCAATTCGACCATCGCCTTGCACATCGGGCAGCCGGGCGGGCGGCCAAACGGACCGCAAGGTCAACAGACAGACAGCCTTCTGTCTCTGTTTGCCATGTTAAAGCAACGATACAATGCCAGGTCAGAGGTCAAACAGCTGTCTTGGGGGTCAAGCCCTGAACCATTAATTTTAACACCGGGCAGCAGTTTAAGACCCGCTTATGGGGAAGTGATATCTGCGGAGAATGTTAAAGTTCCCCGGGGGCCGGGAAGCTTAAGTGACAGCCGATTATTTTGAGGTAAACAGAAAATCTGTTTTGAATGCCTGGCTGGGTTATTAGCTCGTATTTAAGGAGCTTTGTAAGCAACCAAGCCAGGCTCTCCTGTTTGAAATGTACATGCCAGTTAGCAGCAAAACCTTAGGATGTAGAGTCGGAGACTTATTATTTCCAAACAATAGCTTAATGATTGCTGCACATTTCTGACCAGCCCCCATCTTTGGAAAACAAACCATGGTGCTGTTAATAATCACTTCTTACTGTCACGTTTGGTTGCAGTAAAGTACCGGCATTTAGGTGAAAACATTAGCTTTGATTAGCATAATAACAGTGTGAACACTGTTTTCTTGCAGCAAACAAATCCTCCCATCAATCGCTTGATGCTCAGGTTTTTCTAAAATTTGCACTTAAAATATACGACTTTAACATTATCACCAAGTTTCCTGTGACTCAAACGGTTCCTACATCTGATCATGAAGCAAACAGAGGATATGTAGAGTTTGACGAGAAACCAGCGGGTGTTTCTTCACATACTCCAGGGAAATCCTCTAAAAGATGATCGTCAGTTTGCTTTAGGGAAAACGGAGATAAGTAATAGCTATTGTCCACAAATAGTGCAATTGTACAGCAAAGACACATTTGAAGAAATACCGGCTTAACTTAAACTAAAAACCAATGAATAACTCGTTGCAGGAGGAAGCAGCACAACCTGGAGCATCTTAAACGAAACAAGAGTCGTTCAGGAATAAAAAAAAAGCCCGGGACAAAAATCCAAAAACATCATCCGCATAAGGGTTCCTAGTAGAATTTGTTCCAGAGTCACCAAAAAAAGACATGTTACCAGCACGGCTCCACACCATTGTGAAAATGGCTTTCAAGACAAACCTCTGCCCAATGAGAATTGATTCTGCGTTGAAATCTGCTGCGTTTTGTCCTGTTTTCTGCTATGAAAATGCAGGAAAGTGTGAAAATATGCAGTGAAACGTGAAAATATTGTGAATTGTTGTTTGCAAATTTTGGAGAATAAACCTGTTTCTCCCTCATCTAGTAAACAGCAAACATGACATAACATAGCAGCATAGCTGAGCCAGTTATTTAGTCCCGTTATGCTAACTTAGAGTCTTGGACCATTTAAGGTCATCTATAACGTAGTATGAGCTAAATATGAACATTGCTTAGTTCTGAAATCCAGAATCTGTCTAAGAACAAAGCCAGTTGTTACTAACTAAAAGCTCCTGTAGTAAGACGCTGAATCAACTTCAGTCCATTTGCTTTACTTGCTTACTAGTTAGACTACGCTTTAAGCTGGTGTTAGCATGCTAGCTCTAACGCTTTAAGCTAGTGTTAGCATGTTAACTTAACCCTTTAGGCTGGTGTTAGCATGCTAACTCTAATCGTTTAGGCTAGTGTTAGCTTGCTAACTCTAAAAAAGTTAGACTAGTGAAGTTCAGTCCATTTGCTTTTATTAATTAACGGGCAGTTCTGAAACATCCAATATGGTGGACGCACTGACGTGCCGCCGCTGCTGGGACCAAAACGTGTTTGTTATGGTGGCGCACGGAGGTAATGACATCACTACGCGACATGCCGGACCATTCACTTTTTTTTTGTCTCCCCTCCAGGGGGTCGTTTGTGGGCTCTAGTGTCCCTTATAAGACAGTAGGCCGACAGGAAAGGGGGAAGGACATGCAGCAGATGTTGTTGGGTCCGGCAGTCGAACCCGTGACGGGCGCGTCGAGGACTCAAGGCCTCTAAATGTGGTTGCACTAACCCCTACGCCACTACAGCACACCTCGGACCTTTCACTTTTGGGGGTTAGTGTCAGTCAAAAGTAAGAAAATAATTTCAAATTTCTGCCATCCAATTCAGGATCAGTAAAATCAGGCGAATTTACATAATTCTGAGATTTCTGCGCTTAGATGCTATTTATTTATTTACTTCTCTCGGGTTTGATTGGTTGATCGCTATCAATGAATTGGGCACCCTGGCTGCAAGAAACCATCAAGAAAAACTACAGTATATACTACAAGGCACAGAGGTGGTAAGGTAATGATGTGGGCTTATTCTGAGGCTTTTCAGGAATCAGGAAACATTTATTGTCATTCGCAACACATGGGGTACATGAGTACAAACGAAATTACAGGGGTGACGAAGACCCGTAGCTGCTGCACCTGCGGCGCGCTGCCTCGTGTCCTTAAGGACAAGGGAAAATGACACATAGGGAAAAATGAGGGAAAAAAAAAAGTTGCTCACTAACTGTGGTTGATTAGGTCAGTCAATACCAAAATGGTACGGCTGCTATTATATTTCAACATAGCTACAGATATTTATTTTAATTGAGTCCATCTAGTGGAATAAACACAGGATGAATACATGGAGGACGCAACACATAGACGACTTGTTGAATAAAGGTTAAAGCTTTTTTCTTTATATAAAGCACGTTGGAGGAATATTGATAAACTGGGCCGTGTATTTGTTTTATCTGAAGCACTGTTTCACTTTCACTGCGTTTTTAGCCTGTCGCTCCCCTTCAAGTCATTCCTGATGGACTGATGATACTGTTTGGTGCTTTTATTAAATTACTGACACGCTAATTAGCACGTTTAGATGAAGACATGAATGCAGTGGGACATTAGCAGAGCTAACATGAACAAATAACGGTTAAAACGTCCTGTTTTTAAAGGTCTATAAATCCAAGTATTTACTTATCCGGAAAAAAGCCGGTATTTGTGTACGTGTGTGCGTGTGTGTGCGTGCACGCTGTTACTGGAAGCGTGCCAGTTCGTGTTTTCCATGTCCTCCCTGCAGCTCAGCATGGCTGGAAAACATTCCCTGTGACCCATAACTGCAGGAAATCAGCCTCGCTGACGTTATTTGCTCTCGCCCCCTGATTCCCGCTGAACGTGGCGGCGGCAGTGCAAACAGCTCTGCTTGTTATCCAATTGTGCCTCTGCCAGGTATGGCAGGCGGAGTAGTGTTTGCGGAGTTGACTTGAAGACCTGAAAAGCTACCCCCCCTTTCCTCTCCCTCTCTCTTTCTGTCACTGACAGCCTGTCAGTCATTACCTATATGGCGCTCGCCTGGTGCAACTGTCTTACGCAGTCTGCCAACAGCCCGAATTGTTTTGTCCTTGCAGAGACGTCTGTCGTTCTGCTTCCAGCCTGCTTTTATTTTCAGCTTGCCCTTCTGTTTTTTAAAGCCCCCGTTGCGCTGTAAATCTCTCTCTGGCTCTCTCCGTCACTTCTCAACTGCGCCGACCGGCCGCTCCTATCAATTACTATCGATCTCTGTGGCGGTGACACCATTGAAGCTTCAAGACCAGAAATAAGAAAGGACGGGATAGAAATGGAGGGGACGGGACAGGAGAGGGAGGGGGGGCGTCTAATTAGTGGTGCTCACTGGGAGAAAGAACAGGGGGCCACATGGTTGGGGCATCTGTGGCCACATATACAAGTCCCACTGGCATCTGGGGTGGTCCGGCGGTGTCAGGCCGACTCTGGGCCAGTGGCCAGCGCCTCTGTCCCTGTCAATGTGGACCCCCGTTAATGAGGAAGTCACATATGGACCGGGGACCCTTGTTAGGAAGGGAAAAACACACACGAACACACACACACACACACATGCAGAAACAGGTGCAGGTGAGGGGCGGATTGATGGACACGAAGCTAGGCGAGCAAGCTGGGGGCCGAGAGAGTACATCCTGTCACGGTCGACATGAGGCCAGCAGCAGGCGGGACACACACACACACGTCTACACACTCCTTACTACTGTAACACAGCAGCAAGGCTCAGGGCAACACAAGCTGCCTGTTGTTAATGAACTGAACCAACTAGAACTGCTGTACTTCACATGGAGGTCGCTGGGATCAAGTAGCGGCAAAGTGAGGAACCTCGTTGCAGTCCTCCCGACAAGTTCAAAGTGTTTTAATGCTTTAACGAGTCACTCATTTTCTACCCCAGTTATTATTCTCTATGTGTTGTGATATCCATATTTTTCTACCAGTATTTTAGGTCAGTTAATTATGTCTTTAGACAAACGGAAATAGAAAGTGTTTCTTGAGCTCATAGCAGCAAAAACATCTATTTTTGCTCTCTGGATTTTCATGTAATAATTAGCATCAATGCACGGTTTATAATTGGTAAATCTAAAATATATTGATAGACATTTAAACTAAGATAGTGAGGTAGAATTGTTCCATATCATGGAGGTTGATTGGAGCGACCAAACTGTTGTACTACTTCTTGTTGGGAGAAGAACTAAATGATCTGTATCCCTCAGGCGGTCTGAGAACTGGAAGGAAATAGGAAATAGTCAAACTCACTCTCCTACCTGCTGATCCATCGATATACGGGTGATCAGTGCAGGGTCATGGGGCTGATGCCTGTCTCCCTGAACAGGTTTCCAGTCCATCATGAAAACACTGAAACTGCAGGTGGAAGTCTTGAAGGAGGATTTAAAAGCCATGATGTCGTTTTCCTAACCTATAAGAACTTTCCGTCTTCTTTTTTTAACAAAACTTCATCTTTCTTGCATTTACAACATTTTTAATTACATTCAGAAAGTATCCAGTAGGGTATTGGGCCAGTTCAGCTATGGTCCTTGACAGTGTCCTGGGTTGAATTACTGGTCTCTGTTGATTTGTTTAATCTTTTCTCTTGTTGTTTTATTGGGTTTTTTAATGGAGAACTTAACACACAACCAATTAGCCTTCCGTCAGTCCTCATCAAACTTGATACACCAACTTCCAAAGGAACCTTTTCATTCCAAGAAAAAAGGAGTTGGCGAAAATGCTGCTAGAAACTTTTTTTACTTAACTATCTCAAACGTTGATGTGTTTTATTGTGCGTTTTTGTGAAAAGCTAAAACATAATACCGCAGAATTTTACTACATGTAGTGTAAGGTGACTTTTTAGTAGCTCCTGATAGTCCAGCTTATGGGCTTTAAGGATATAACACTATCTACAAAGTCCAGACTGGCTACAAACCGGTCAGACTGGTTGGAGTCTCTGAATTGTAAAGCGTTTGCACAGATTCTCTATTGGACTTAGCTCTGGACTTTGACTGGTCCCTTCTACCTAACAGATAAATGTTCTTCGCCCTGAACTGGCCTCTGTTGGTCTAGATGAATGTTCCTGATGTCCAGTTCTGCAAAAACTCTAACTAGTCATCCTCCCAACTTTCCATCGACCTTGCTGTCCCCACAGCATGATGCTGCCGCCTCAGCAACTACAAACGAATCTCGTCAGTTTGGGACTCTAAGCCTCCAGGTTAGTTCCTAATCAACGGTTCGTGGCTCGGCTACTGCCCAGACCTCGGCTCCTGCCTCGGCCATGTGTGTGAACGCCACAAGGAGGGGTGACGGAGGCATCGCCGGGGCGACACCCTTTCACACGGGCCTCTCACCAGCTGTCACCCCCAGCACACCGCTGAATGGAGCCTGTCACTCCGCCCAGCCCGTCAGAATTTAACTGGTTAGCCCAGAGAGAGTGGATGGAGGAGGATAGAGGTGGAGGAGGAGAGAAAAAGAGGATGGGGGCAGCAGGGGGGACGGGGGGTAAAATACAAAAGCAGCTCAGAAAAAAGCTGAGAGCGGGGATTAGGACGCACATGTGTAGAAGACACTAATGCATCTTACACTAACTTCAACCTCAGCCTCTACTCCGAGCTTGGGATTAGAGATCCCGAGAAGGCAAAGGAGAAACATATAGGCCCTGGTCTGCACACTTATCCATCAAGCCCCTTTTGGCTTATTACAGGCCTCATTCCGCTGTTTATGATCCTTTTGTGTCGCATTTCAACGGCTTTTAGAATACAGCGGACGGTCTTTAAGTTCTGATAAGGCGGGGTTTAGTAGCTTGAGGTGTGTGTGTGTTAGTAGGTTGCCACATCTGCAAAGACCGTAACCCCGATCCCATCCCATAACCCCCCCCGATCATGCCTCTGCCATCCGTCTCCTTTCTCTTTCCTCCATCTGCCCTGCTGCCTCTCTCCTGCCTCTTTATATTGTACTGGTCGGTTTCAGCTCTGGCAGACCTGAGGGAAATTCACTCACACACACACACACACACACACACACACACACACACACACACACACACACACACACACACACACACACACACACACACACACACACACACA
>JAVLVB010000587.1:310518-329505 GCA_032876305.1 Orestias chungarensis | reverse complement strand
CTCCCACGTCCTCTCTATCACCCCCCCCCCCCCATCCCTGCACTCACTCCCTTTAGCCAGAAACACACAGTCCTCCTCCGCGCAGCCTCACACTCGCACATTCATCATGCGTGTTGTTGCTCTCCTCCAGGATCAAAATGCTCCTCAGCAGCACCGAGGAAGGACCGGTCCTCGGCTTCAGAGACCCCGGGAGAGAGAGAGAGAGAGAGAGAGAGCAGTTGATTATTGGGGGGGGGGGGGGGTTAATCGCTCTCGAAACAAACATAAGATTCACTTTTACACTTGAACTTTAACAAAAATATTACAACGAGAAAGAAGGTTATAATTAATGGTTGAGCGAGATTAAGATCTGGTTTGAATATTACTTACAACACACCCTTACATGGGATCATGCAGGACACCCTCTAGAAAAGGAACTCTTACTCTATGTGTTTTAGACATGATTTGATTTGAATATTTAGTCATTAAGTATTTGCGTTAATTCCTCTTTAATTTTAATGATCCCTTTCCTGCCATTTATATACACGTTTTGAATAGCAATTAAAACATTATATACATGTATTTATTATAGTATTACTAAAAAAGTGGTTGTTCAGATAAGAAATGTTAATGATTTTTTTAATTTAGCCAATACTTGCTTTAAAACAAACAAACAAAAAACTAAACAAAATCAGAAGCAAATGAGTGAAAACGGCTGAATGAAAACGTAGCATCTAGATTCTAGATTCTTCAGAAGCTTTCCTGTCTAGATAAAAACTTTTATCACAGACATTTCCATTTATTTATAAAACCATAACCATAACTGATCCGTTGGTGCTCAGATTTCGTCTTAGCTGTGAACTTTGACCTCTACTGTCCGTCCAGGCCAGCAGATGTCAGAAAAGTCGACTCATGAAATCCAGACGCAAAAATCTGAATAAAAATGTATCCAGTCCTAAGTTTGTATGGGGCTATATTGTGTTCATTTAATTATATACATGATTCAGATTTTATGATGAGCAAAACTCAATTAACCAACAAGAGAAAGGAAAAGGAAATAATAAATATTAATGCAAAATCATTTAAAAGATCTCATAGTTTATAGGTATTTTTATTTAAGATTGATGTTGTGAGTTATTTCTCAACATTATTTTGTATTGAAAGTTGTTCTCTAGGATTTTTAAAAATTTCTGTGTGGAAATAAATTTTTTTCAATCTTAGTTTTTTTATATATATACAATAAAATGTTTTGCTGTTTAATTTTGTTTTACTGTTTAGATTTTTGTTATCTTTTAAAATATTGAATCATCATGAACAAATACAATGAACTGAAAAATCAGTTTGGTCCGTTTTACATTAATTTTAAACAGAAATTAAATGTTTTAAAAATAATTAAATATGAAGCTAAATATTAATGTTACACCAACGAAACTGAAAAAGCAACTCAAACATTTAATTATTAGTTTATTACTGGAACTTTAACAAAAATGTTTCCTTTGAAACAATAAAACGGCACGTTATGAACTAAACAAATGATCAAAACTGTTTGTGATAAATGTTGGGCTTGTGGTTCGGATCATCACTGAAAATAAAAAAAAGCATATTTCTAATCAGGTCGAGGTCAGGAATCCACGCCGAGGGTGTGAATTTGACCCCTGAGCGGTGACCCCCAGCGTCTCGGAGAAATACCTGTGTCTGCACTGCAGAATCGTCTCCGGTCCTCCGAGGGTCTGACAGAGATAAAAACGTTAGAGCGACGTCGGGAATTAGAGCAGAGGGAAAGAAAAGGGGGCAGAGAGGAAGACAGAGGGCGGGGAGGTGGAGGGGGTGAAGAAAATCACAATAACCGATGAAAAGATGAGAGGTGAGGAGGGAAAAAAATCTTACTTCTGGAGGCATTTTTCTCAAACCATCGAGAACACAGCTTTTCACCTTTTGAGGTGCAAAGGTCAGGCGCCGCCGCAGGGCGAGTCAGTCCAGACCTACAGAAGCAACTTTCTCTCTCTTTTTTTTGTTTTCTT
Organism: Orestias chungarensis; assembly: GCA_032876305.1. NCBI lineage: Eukaryota > Metazoa > Chordata > Actinopteri > Cyprinodontiformes > Cyprinodontidae > Orestias > Orestias chungarensis. The sequence continues at coordinate 327,505 of JAVLVB010000587.1, read as the reverse complement.
CTCTCCTCTAATGCTGAAACAGCCGTGTGAGTGAGGGGCTCAGTGCAGATGTGTCCGACCATCGTGCTCGCTAAAGGAACCGAGCTGCTGATGATAATCCGGCTCCGTATGTGAGTCGGGGTTGGCTTCCAATCAAATATTAATATTGATAAAACAAAAAGAAAAATAACAGTTATTGCAACTATTTCAAAAAATTGGTAGTAAAATATAACTTAGATTAGGATACTATAAATTATATGATATATTATTGATAATATATATTAGTATTAGGATGAATAAACTGTGGAGGGGAAGCATTTACTGATCAAGATTAAAAGGTTATTTTTGTTATTCTAGAGTTGCATCTTTATTAATATAGTTTTTATACAGCCTGAAATTATTCAAATAATCTGTTGTCGGTTAATTCTTTGCATATGCATATGTTGCATATGCTCATTTTCCACACACCAAAGTACAGAGCCTTAACTTGTGAGTAAGAACTTCAAATATGTGCAGTTTCTATAAACATACCATTAATCGACCATTACAGACATGCAGACCAGAGATGAACATTTATTATAGCATATATAACAGTCATCATCATCATAATTAATAATATTTGAAACTCCAACAACTTGAATTTTTATTCATAGTTTTTTTTCTTCCCCCTCTGTTTGTTCCAGTCGTGTTGATATTTTTTGAAAATGTTTTTTTTTTTTTCTGAAATCACATTTCTTAATAGAGTCCATAATGCAGACATCTAGTGCAGTTCAATAAATTTGTCCCCATTCTCTTCTAGAAATGCAGGCTGACATACAAAAATGTATTACTAGTTATGTTTAGTATGTACCGCACTACACACCAAAGCAATTCAAGCAGCGGCCATGGAGATATGGCAAGCCAAATGGTCACTTTCTCCAAACCGCGATGTCTATTAAATATTTTAAATATGTCATTATTTGACATAGCATAACACTAGTTGAATGTTCAGTCTGGATGTTATGTTTTATTTCATTCAAATCTACTGAAAATCTAGTTTTTCTATTAATTCAATTAACAATTTTTTTTCTTCTCCTTTTTAAGCTTGTAGTGAACAATTAAGGTTAGATTAGAGAACACCTCAGACTAAAGTTAAAACTGTTGTAGTTGCAAATTGACTTTCTATAAATAGTATATATATATATATATATATATATATAATTGTAAGGGTTGCATTCAATAGACAACTATCTGTAACACCATCATGTTTTTTAGTAAGCATGAATGTTGTTAAGCAATAAATCGGTAATAAATGCTGGTAAGAGATAGAAACAATGTAGTAAGCTCCAGAGAATTTTACTATTTGTAATATTTTCTCTTTATACAAGTCAGAGTAAGGGGCTTGTTGAAGCGTAATGATCCTGGTTGGTTTAACAGGCTGTTCCCGACAGATTTCAGTCCATAAACAGCCCCGTGCATACGAGTGAGAGAGGGCTGAAAAAAAAAGAGGGGAACACTCGGACTAACTGATGAATAGATGGAGTGAGAGGGGAGGAAGAGAGCGAGGGAAGTCTGATTAATAATTGCGAGGCTTCTAGGTGCCGATCTGCTGGCTTCTCACTTCAGTGGGCCGGTGCGGAATCTCGCCCTCGGCCGTGTCGGTGGGGCTCATTAGGGAACCTCTGGGGACCTGACAGAAATTGTTAGCAGGACGTGATGGCCGAATCAGACCAGCCCCCTTCTTCCCCCCCTAATTTCCAACCAACAAGCACCCTCATGCCCAAAAACCAGAGGAAAGCAGGGGACCTCCAGTCCTCTCCATCTGTATGCGGCTCTTTAACAAGGTGCTACACCTGTAATCAAACTGCTCCCCAAAAAGAAGCTCTGGTGGGTGGGGTGGTGGTAGGGCTCCGGGCAGTGCACTGATTGGAGCCGGTCGAGGCAAAAGGATCTATAATTGATGTGTGAGCACAATTCCAGGCCTCCAGACATCAGCAGAGTCCCGTCTCAAGGAAAGCTGAATTTTGAGCTGTGTTGCATAAAAATCAAGGCTCGCCTCGCTGAGTCCTCCCGTCCTGCATTCTGATTCGCCGCGTGTCCAGTCGCTGCTCGTGTTGCTGGAAGTTGGCAAGACGGATGAGTGGACGCAGACTCGCTCCTTTCTAGCTTTTATTAAATGAACACTTTTTTATAATTCTGTTTGGCGGAGAGCAGCTCAATAAGAAACGTTAAATTTTATGTATCTGGATTAGACTTTTAAGACAAAGAGTGACCACGTTTGCTTTTTCACAAAAAAGCTATTAAGAAAAATCTGGAGACGTTTGTGTCAGGTCAAAGCAAAACAACAGTACTTATTTTATTCATTGCAGATATTTGATGTTTGAAAGGAAAATATAGTTACAGTCCATTCTTTCTATATATCTAATAACAATGTGTCCAAGATCTTTCTGTTTACTTTATCATGACATTTTTGACCCTGGAGTTTGGGTCAGTCTATAGTTAGACTAACCTTGACCCCAACAACTCTTGGAGAAACTTTTACTTCAAAAAGTTTCTCTAAGAAAAAAATCTGATAAAAATAATTTGATCAGATTTAATTTTTTTATGTGTGTGTTTATGTGTATTTTCCTACAGGAAAGCGTTTAATATTCACCGTACAATGCAGTTTGGTTTCCCAAGTCCAGTTTTCATTCAGAGTTAGATGAATTGTTTACTTCAACTTTGATTACTACCTTTGTGAATTTGAGTGAAACTATTGGGAAATTGAGACGAAATCAGCTAAACAGCTGTGAATTTCCATAACTTTAGTTCTATAGAGGAAGATGGCTGTCAAAAAGGTGTGTGCACAACTCTAACATTCTTGTTTATGTGTCAATAAAGTTCTTGTACTCAAAACTCTTGTTTTTATGAGAGTATGACTATAAGAGGTGTGAGTGCAGAGATTCATAAGACTTTGCACTCACAGCTTTTAGATTCATACTCTCAGAGTCGCAAATATTTCAGCAGATTTTTGGTTAATAAAACTTTCTTGACAGTTAGAGTTGTGCACACATCTTTCTGACACACATCTACTCTACATAGTTCATCCTTGGTACAGTTTCCTGATCTCTAAAAGTTCATCTGTTTGGTTGTAAGATTGTAACATTATTATTTAAGGCGTTTTACAGCTTGAAAACAGCCCAGATCTCTGTCCTAAAGGTGCTTCTGGGGTGAAATGTTTTCTCAATCTCAGACCATAAGAAAAAACCTGATGAAGCTAAATTTGAAGTGTTTTGCCAGTGATGGGTACATTTGGTTAAAAAGAGGGAAGTTAACAAGTCTGAGAAGACGGCATCCACTGTGAAGTAGGGTGGTGGCAGCATCATGGTATGGTGAAATAAAAAATGGAACATAGAAATATGAAGGCAAATACAGACCAGGAAGTGAAAGCTTGGGTACCAATAGATCTTGTGTGGAGTCACACAGAGCGTTTGGAGGCACAGCTGAGGGTGTGAGAACGAGGCGGTCGACAAGGCCGACCCATTTTTAAACCATTGTTAAGAGATGTTGGAAGGGAAACCTAAAAGATATCCAGGAAATCAACATATTGCGTAAATGTTTTGCTTACTTCAGACTTTCAAACATAAATAATTCTGGCTTATTCTTTCCCTGATTTCAGGCCCATTATTGCCATTTTCTTTTGCCCCTATTAACAGGTTATTTTACACAGGTGTTTGGATCATGAAGGGTTTCCCAGTCTGTGAGCCGCTAATAACCTTCTCATGTTCTCTGATAGGTTCACAGTATTTCTGGACGCACAGAGTCGCCGGTCCTTCGTGTCAGTGTCAAGAGAAGCTTTCTATCCAGCACTCATCACCATGTACACCTTTGGTATTTTTATCATTGCTAATGTTTTATTAATGTAAACATTCCTGCCCCCCTACCGACCCTGCATCGTTGCACTTCTCTACCACATCGCTGAATCTCTGACCTTTCATTTCATTTCACCTTTTAGATCAGGGTTTATAAATTCAAACGGTGTCTTTTTGTTTTTTTCTAACAGTTGCATTTTTATTTGCTTGTTTTTTAACATCTTTTATTTTCCTTTTTTACATTTTGCCGCAGAATTTGCATATTCTTGTTTTGAACTTGTTGGCACAGCACCGAACTCTCATTGAATGACAGCTTAAAATCGGGATCCTCAAACTTCTTAACGAGGTAAAGTCCGCGGTGGTGGGGGGGGGGTGATCCAGAGAACATTTTCAGAGATCAGTTGGGGTCCTCCAGGGATTCAGACTCCTGGCGCATCTCTTTGCTGAAATGTGCTGCTGCGTGGGAGTATGCAGGACAAAAAGGCGCTCCGTCCAACAGTCCAAACGCTCGTTCACTCATGTGCGACTGACCGAGCTGACCCCTCTGTTCAGGTGGGAGAAGAGGCTCCATTTTTTCTCTTTGTTTAGACCAGGGGTGCTCAGTACATCCATCCAGCTGTTTATTTTTTAGATTCACGTACCGGGCAGCCAAACGGATGCGCATTTAAGCACGAAAACACACAATAACTATACGTTAGCCGCCTTAGCAAACTACGGTGTCTCCCAGTCTCTCTAAGCAGAGGCGGAGCTAAAGGAGGTAGAGGCCAGGGCAGCACCAAATCGCTACTTGTTATAGATTCAATTTAAATGATACAGTAAAAAACATTTTAATAGTTTAAAATAAATAGGCGTTGTGCCTTTGTGTGTGTGTGTGTGTGTGTGTGTGTGTGTGGGGGGGGGTGTGTGGTAGATCCCTTAGGATCGGTCATCTTTGAAGTAACTTGCAAGCTCGAATAGTGTGGGCACCCCTCGAGTGAATGCGGACGGGCGCGTTGCCTGGCAGCTTCTACTGTCTTCACCCCCGAGTGTCAGCAGGTGAAAGTGGGCGAGAACCCCGTTTGATGTTGCCAGACTGCATTTCCACCACCCAACTTCACTCCTTCCTCTACTTCTTCTTCTGCTAGACCGCTCTGCAAACTTCAAAGCCCCCCCACTCCTCCCTCATCTATCCCTCTCTTCTCACTTTAATCCACTTCAGCAGAGCCCTCCAGTTCAAAGCGTTACTAGCAACTACTCCACGCTGGAAGAAAAAAAAATCTGCAACCCAAACTTTTTCCCTCCACCACCACCATAGTCATCTTTTGCTTCTCAGCTGAGCAGCAATTACGCCGCTGACCAGCTCTCGCTATTAATTAATCCCACAAAGAGCGTTAATTTCCTGGCTTTCTCGGATTGACGAGAGATGAAGGGAAGAGGCAGAGGATGCTGGTTTCCAAAGGCAATTCAGCCTGACCGAGCCAAAGGGAGGAGAGTACAAAAAGGAAGACGAGAAGAAAGACCTGCGCTCCCAAAGTAGGTGGAGGTGGACGGTGCATTTGATACAGACTGCTACTTCAATGTGATTGAATTGCTTTGTTGTCGCTGAGGGCTCTTTGCTAATCTGTACCTGCGCAGAAATTCACAGCGCTGGAGAGGGCCCGCTGTGAAGGGCCTGTGAGTTGAGAGGCTTTGGCCTGGGTGGGCGAGACGCTTGGTAAGAGGTTTCATGCTTCGCCTGGGAGCTCCTGCTCCCTTTAGCCTTTAGATTTGCTTTGCAGTGATGAACAGGAACTCAGTCGCCTGTAAGAGGACGGTGTATTGTGTATTGTATGTGTGTGTGTGTGTGTTTAGGGGGTGGTGTGGCCCCTTTAAACGAACTTGGAGCATCCAGGAAGGCAGAATGAAATGGCGCCAAAGTGTTTCAGATTTTTCATTCATGCTCTTTGTACTAGACTAAGACAATCTGATGTCTTAAGCCTTCCCTTTAGCTGGACGAACAACCGTGAACAAACTCACGCCTGGCCTTACCCTCTAAAGCAACAGCGCAGAACATCCTTGACTTTGCAAGGTTGCAGAGCCGTTGGACAACGTTGTAAGGCCACGGTAGGAAAAAACAACCTTGCACACTCTCGCCAAAGGACATAACAGCTAGGTCTCCAGAATACACCAGGGAAGGATTTTAACTGAGGATTTTCCTACTGCGGGGTAGAAGTGCTCCCAACCGTGCCACTGATCAGCCTTACTGCCAAGACAAGGCTTGGAGTACCTTCTACAGGTCTGCAAGAAAATTGAGAGCGCATGGAAAAGAGTTGTGTCCATGAATCCATTAGGTAAACTTAAGCTTAGAGCTTTATACTGAGACGGCAAAGAGAACTCAAAGTGTGTGGTAGCATTGGTGCTGCCGGCAACTCAGTGACTCCACGTCAACTGTTGCTACGTCAATGCTCAGTATGAGGGATTTCTGCTAAAGTCAACGACACAAACTTTCTCTTCAAGTTAGTGACTCGATGCAATCTGTTGGGTTTTCTTAGACCAAGAAACCTTTGAATGCACAAGATAACTGAACAGAAATGAATTCTCTTGTAAATATATAAATAAACTGATTTCATATTTGCAGCAACTCCCTCAGCGGCTTAAAGCAAAGGCACCTAAACATCACTGAACCTGTTTCTGTGCAACACACTTAAAAAACCACACACCATCCCCTTCATGCTGCTCAACAAGAACAATGTTCATATTTTATAACTGACCTCCTGACCCATTGGTTTTAAACGTTATTTGAGGAGAAACTGGTGCCAAACAATATCGTAGCGCTTAAACAAAGCGTGTCCTTTGTTACAGAATCACAGTTTTTACACGCTGGCTTTGACGCTCGCTGAACAGGTCTGGCTGGCTTTGGACTTTGGCCCTGATTCCTCGAGCGAAGCATTTTAGCAGCGGATCATGTTTCCTCCGCTCTGGCAGGTGTGAGTCGACATCTTCAAGGGAGGAAGTGAAAAAATCTAAATATTCAGCCGGAGCAAAGAAACCGGGGCGAGGGGCAGGGAGGAAAGGTTATTCCCGATGACCCCGAGTGTCTGCAGGTCCAGGGCACTCGCCAACTCTTCAGGCTAAGCCAGATGTTCTCGCGCTCATGGATTTGCCTCTAGAAGCCACAAGTCGGGAAAGATTTGAAAAAAACATTTGTTTTTGTATCATCCATCACCCTGATGTCAGAAGTCATTCTTTCCCAGTTGTTTCCTTGAATGAATGGCAGCAAACCCCCGGAAAACGAACGAGCGCTCCTGATTGGCCCTGATGCCGAATTTCCTGCCTAATGTGTGGCCAGACCTCAGAGTTTGTTTTTACTTTAGTTTTTTTTTTCCTCATAAAGCTCACAGAGTTTGCTTCTGCAGGTCGGGGTTCGCCGGCGGCCAGCTGTAGCATTAACACGCTCTCACCCCCCCTCGCACAAATCTGAGCTGGCACTCTGCAAACAGAGCGCTACCTTCAGGATAATTTGCTCCTCAGGGACGGACTTACGAGCTATTAACGAACTCCCCTCTGCCGTTCCATCAGGTCGCGATTGGAAGAAAGAATAACACTTTAAAAACTTAATTCTCCCTCCTTGTTTGGTCGACCTGATTAGACGGCTGCTAATTCTTCTCCCTGGTGCAATTAATCACGCTGACACCTGTACTCCAGGGCCTTCTTCGTTCTTCGCGCCACTCACCAAGCGGCTCGCAACTGGTGTGCTGCCGGCGCGTCTCGACGTGTTGTTTTTGTCATCTCTTTGCAACGGTTGTGAAAATAAAGCCTTAAAGTAAATCGACGTGTGAGGGACTCGATAAATTTGCTGGAGAACGTAGAACGAGGATCAAAAATCTTGTCCTATCTAGTCGATTATAAAGATCAGTGCGGTTTTCATCAATGAAAATCAAAGGATGAATTTAGTATGATGAAAAAGTAAAGTTGAGATATAGAGTAGATAGTCATAATCCAGTAAAGTTATTTGAGACTCCATAATGTACATTTATACACATTAAATAATGTTACTTTCAGTCTATTTCAGCCTGAAAAAATGTATTCATTTCTTAGGTAGATCAGACTAAAGGCCAAAGATATTATTATGCTAGTTTACAGATGTCATCCCCACTTTTATGTAGGAGGCAGCAATTTTTAATCTGAGATCGGCAAGAATAGGTTTTTGATTGGAAAAATTCAAGTTGAAGGGTTTCCATGAAAATTTTGTATTATAAAACTTAAGTAGGATTAAGAAGCTTTGCAAAATGATTCAAAGTAGAGATTTGACTCTAATAATAAATGGTGAGTTCATGAACAATAACAAGGATCAGGATTGTTTTGTGTTTACCGTGAAGTTCCGGGATCAATCGGACGATAATACCTAAATCTTTCTAGAACTTTTATGTCTAAAATTGTTTAAAACTGTGGTCATTTTATCTTATCGCATTTGTGGAATACACAGTAGGAATATTTACCCCAGAAATGATTGATTAACAATAATCAGGAAAGGTAATCGGTTTTCTTGCTGTGAGCTTATAACTAAACTATTGTTTTTATCTCATTGGTAGGGGGCTCGCTCGTCAGTAGGGTCTGAGGAGAAAAAGTCTTAGTACAACCTCATGATCTGTCCAGCTGGGCTCTTGTTCTTCTTCAATCGTAAACTGAAACTTAAAAAGCCTAAAAAGAAACTGAGAAGTTTGGAGTTTCACCACAAAAAAACTGCTTTTAAACTTTGCTGTGAACTGCAGAAAGAACATTTCTCGTCATAAATGTCGCCTCTTCCCCTCATGATTTCACCCGTTCGGCTTCCCACCATGCTAATCTAGTCACTGTGGGAACAACCAGTTCAGCGATGGGGAAATTGTTGATTTCTGGATATAACAGGAGCACAAGTTGTCAAAAGGCAATGAAGATACGTCACTCTGCCGCCGAAGATCGCAGCCCTGCTGTTGTGGGATGGGGTCAGGGTTGCTGATCTTGGCCTTCAGAATGTCCTGGAAGCCTAACGTGACATCCACCGCACCTGTCTCACATTTGGGTGAGCTCGCAGCCCCCCCAAACCTCACGGCCATCAAAGAGCTCGGCGCTGCGCCGACTGTCGCGCTGCAACAACCAGGACATCTGTGGAGTCCTGGCGGAGCCGCCCATGTGCTCATGCGACGCGTGAGCGTGCTAGTGCGCGTTGGGATGCAACATCCCAGCCGACACGGACTCCGACTTGGGCCTGCGCTTGGCCCGACCGGCCACTGGGAGCGGCGCCACTGCTACGAGCAGCGGGGACGTGTCATGGGATCTGCTCGCTCCTGTTTTTTTTGTGTCCGTGTCACGCTAAAACGAAGCACACACCCTAATACTTAACACACAAGCGCCCTCCACTGCATGAATATTCATCTGCAACTGTGATGAGCTGTGACATGCTTTCCTGGCAGGGGCCCCGCGCCAACACATGGTCGGGGTGTTAGAGGAAAAAAGAAAGGCTGTGTCCAAGCGCATAACCCAGGGCCGCCTCGTTCACTCGGGGTCCAATTGGTAAAGGCTGTATTTCTTAATCTCAGATAGATTCCAGATTTTTTTTACCCCCACTCGGAGCTGCTCCCCGCTCCTCCTATCCTCCTATGCTCTTTGATTTCAAAAGCAGAGGGTTGCAGAGATCCACATGTTTGAGCGGGAGAAAACAGAAACCACCTCGATGAAGAATGTGCACCTTGCTCTGCGTCCTCTGGAGAAGATCACAATACTTCCACGAGTCGTTGCAGCCTGCCCAGGGGGTGGGGGGGAGCTGGCATGGCCGCTGGATGCTGGAACAATACAGGCCTATCCACGGCTCTGCCCATTGTATGAGGATCTTTGCATTGTTAGATACACCCACCCCCCACGTAACGGCCAGCTGGCACAGAGATGCCAAGAGCTGTTGACAAGGTTCACAATACCCCCCCCCACACCCCTTCAAGTTCACACCACAATGGAGGGACATGGACACAGGCACCTCTGTGGCACACAAGAGTGGGGCCTAGCGGGGCCAGGTGGCGCTGCCAACGTCTAAGCGACGCATTGGTTGCTTTTACCGCTGACAGGGGGGCTGGCTCCCTTCGTTTAAAATCCACATTGTAAAAGCCGTGGACTCGGGAGGACGAGTGTTTGTGTGCCGAATCGTTTATTTTCCTCCCTCCTCCTCAGAGACAGGAAGCTTAGGCTCACGCACACACATACCGAATATCCCGCTCCCTCTTTGGCCTCAGTTTACTGCATCCTTGCGGCGACTTACGACTCGTGTCGGTGCTTATCGGACGAGCGTGGAAGTGGCAGACTCCCGTTGCGTAGGAAAAAAGGGTTTATCAGTCCGAGATGCAGAATGCTGTGGTGTTTCAAGTCTGAGTGGCCACTCCTCCAGTGGTGATACGGCGTTTGCAGAGGCTTTTCTCGCTGTGGGATTGTCGGTTCTCGTGGAGCTTTAGGGTCTCTTGAAAGAAGCGTGTGTGACGACATCGTCGTGATCCATGAAGGTCGTGTTTTACAGCAGTTGGTGTTTTTTTTTCTCTTAGAACTGATGCATCATTATCAGGACCAGCGACTCCGAGCACAACCCATCATACATGCTGTATGTACCTGTGTGTGACCTGCAGCTTTTTTAGCAGACTCCTGCATGTTAGACCGGTCTGCTGCAGAGTTAGTCTCAGCCTTTGAACATCAAAAACATACACAGTAAACGGTTTATTACCTGCTGTTATAGGTGTACAAACCTTTGAACTTAATGTGTGGACCCCAAGTATTTGGTATTATATAATATAACCTGGTATAATAACCATAAACTCTTCTGAAGTGCCCATGCAGCCGACGTGAAAAACAGCTGTTTGATCGGTTGTTTTCTGTTGTTTTCCTCTAACGGCAGGTTGCAATTTAGGGCCTTCTCACCCGTGAACAGCCCAATGTCAAATGTTAATGCATGTGCTTGCATAAATTCTGAGGATTTACCCTGTCAGGCGATGGTTGGGTGTGAATTTCATTACTCTCAGAGAGGGAACCAGCAGGACCGTGGCAGGTCTAAGATGTTATCCTGAACAGTGAGGAGTGGTGGGGGGGCTTACTGTTGGAGAACAGAGTGGCATCTCGGGTTCAACAGTTCTGAATAACATCCATTAAAAGCGATATACTGAAAAGTTGTTTGTGAGTGAGCCCATAAAAAAAAAAAAAACATTTGTTTGTCCTACTATTACAAACGTAAATCTATAGCCTCCTGAGAACCGAAACAAACAAAAAAAAGTCTTCCAATTTTTGTTTTTGTTTGATTTCCTCAATGTTTAAGCCTAAAAGAAACATATTAGTTTTTTATTTTTTTTCCAAAATGTTTTTTTTAATTTAAAATGTATAGCATGTCCACTGTAGAGGACAACAGGATGATATTCATATAAAGAAAATAAAAAAAAGGGATAGACTGTATTCTTTTTAATTGATATTCATCGATGAACACAATCAGTTAAAAAAGTTATAAATACATTTATTAAGAAATAAATGTTCTGTTACTTGCAAGGGCAAAATGTGAGTAATAATTCATTCAAATGTATTGTCAAGTGTGTTTATCATTGAACTAAACAACATAGAACACAAGTAGTTTTCTGCTTTCTTTAGAAATTATAGCTGGGATAATCCTGGAAGCACGTTTTCTTTTTGGTTATGCATAGGAACATCTTGCGTTTGGTGTGCTTGATCGTGTGTCCTGGCGTTACAGCCCATGTTCCTGCATCTGTCTTCGTGTTTTTTTGGAATTACTGCGCATGGTCAGAATGGAGATAAAGCCTAAAAAAACGACATTATTTGGTCACAGAAGAAGTTAAGAGAGCAACTCGTGTTGAGGGCTGCGATGAACCGAAGGTGCTGTGGCACCGATCAATTCTGTAACATATCGATCGGTGATCAAGATTACTGGATGACTCCGTCCTGTGACCTCATCATAAAAACTTTTTGTATCCACAAAGTTGAATTTGTGTCCACAGAGAAAGGAAGAGTTAGAAAATATAGTTGTATTCTCTCAGACTCAAAAATATTTCAGCATAATTTTGGGTACAAGAACTTTATTGACACATAAATACGAATATGAATGTTAGAATTGTGCACCTTGTTGACAGCGATCTTACTCTATCTGTGTCATAGTGCGTGATCTTAGTTTAGTTTTAATGAAAAACTTGCACTGATAGGTATAAAGGATCCTTTTTTTTGCTGCAAGTAAAACAAAGTCGCTGACATCAAGTTAATAAACAGGAAGACAAAAAGGTGGATGACTGAACCCAAAAAACTGCTAAACAAGGGCCGCTGCTTCACTTTCAGCATCCACCTCAAGACGAATCTATCATCCAATCAGTCCATCCCTGTAGACCAGCAATTATCCCCCCTCCACTCCTTTCCTGCCTCCCACCCCACCTCGAAGGATACCCCCCTCCCTTCTGCTGTCAGCTCAGCAGTTTTTTGAGGGTATTGTTTTCTCTTTGAAATGCATATTGTGCAGTGCCCAGCGCCCACGTGTGTGCACTGCAGTAATTGTGGAAGGCAAGTGTTTGATTGCACATGGCAGGCCGAGCAGCAGGGGACTCCAACTCAAGAACAAGAGACGAGCACCTCTTCTTTTGGTCAGACGCAGCAACACCAACCAGTTCAGACAACACCCCCCACTCCCCCATACTGGGAGTTCAGACGGTGGGACAAGCAGAGTTGAGGAGAGGAAGGATGCGAGGGAACATTGTCTTGTTAGTCTACAAAAAAAGCAGATCTGACCTTTGAAAACAAACAAATTTCTAAAGTATGCTAACCTTTAAGACAGTTTAGGTTTATTCCAATAGGCTACATTGGGCATGGTGGTCTTCCGGGCTTCCCAGCATGCCTAGCGTTTGTCTAATAGGTCCAGAATGGATCCTGTAGAGACAGAAAGAGGTTCATAGTCCGCGACCCGTGTGTTTGTCTGGGGGAAGCTCAGAGCAGCAGGGGAAGTGTGAGCACCTGTGCAAATCCGCGGCGGCCCTAACTAATTTTGAGCAAGACCTACGACCTCTGTTCCCACGGAGCGGCGAAGGCGCAGGCTGAGAAAGGTCTGATCGGGCCACAGTAACTCCTGCTTCTAATTACCAACTAAAACAAAGTTGTTGGAAGATTAGTCCTCCTTATAAAACCATATCATTGATTGTATCCTTTGCTCGGTGTCGGTACAAATTAGGCCATTAGCACAAAACAGGGCTGCGGTGGCTCATTTAATAAAGTGAAGCTAAAGCCGATAATGGCTGCAGTTTCTGGAGAGGTTAACCCGCCGGGAAGATTTAACCCCCAACACAGCGGGCATGAACAGCGAGGTAGCATGGTAGTATTGTAAAACAGCAGCTAGCCTGTTTTTAACAGGACATGATGGATATTTATAAAAAGTACTAATAAAAAGATGAATGAGCAAAGACGTCTGTAAAATTTCACACAAATTAAACATGTATGTTTCTTTCAGTCAATGTCAGAGATAAATAGCCAAATCCAGAACTGGATATTTAGTCTGGTTTTCCATTTCTTTCTGAGGATTTTATAAAAATAAAATAAAAGATGAAACTGCAAGATGCTCTGCTGGGATTTGGACCTCTGGTGTGGTCTGTGTCTGTGTGTGTCTCCCTATGAGCGGCAAACACGTTCAAACAATCACAGCGACTTATCCGCTGTGGCCCCCTAATTTTCCGCCCAAGTCTGTTACAGTCAGAGAGTTCTGGCAGAGCAGCGCTGCCAGATGTGTGGAAGCTACAGCGTATGGATACGACGGTGAGACACTTAGACATGAGGATGTAACATAAACGGCCAACCAAAGACATCGGCAACAGTTGTTGGGAAGCAGCTTTCGGGTTTCCAGCCAGACAGGGAAGAGAACACTAATCATTCTACAAAGATGAAAAGTAATCAGCGAGTAAATGAAAGTGTAATAATAAAAAACAAAAAACAACTAATTATTTAACATACATAACACAACAAACACTGTTTTGGTGGTGGAGACGTAGTGATGGGGGCTACAGGACCTGGGCAGCTTGAAAGCCAGGGTCAGCTAGAAATATCTCTGGACAAATTAAACAATAGAAATGTGAACATTTCTCCCGAAAAACAAAGTTCTAGGACAGAAGTGGGTGGTTTAACCAACAAGTCCAAATCAAAATGTGCAATGAGTCTGAAAATTCATGTCTCTAAAAACGGCATATATGGTCGTTTTTTTTGTGTCTGCCTAAAGGCCTTAGGGTTAGGACAACACAAAAGATTAGGTGTAAAGTTAAAAATTACTGTGGGTTTAGGAATGCAGTCAGGACAACAGGCTCAAAAATTCGACTGTCCGGACTAAATCCGATCTGTCCCATGGTCTGTCCTCCCATTCCAGACAAGACCTGTAGAGGCACTGTTTAGGCAGACAAAAAAACGACCATATATGTCGTTTTTTCAGACATGAATTTTCAGACTCATTGGACGTTTTGATTTGTTGGACAGTCTGGTTTAACAGATCTTAACAGTTAAAGCATCTTTGACTCTTTAAAGAAAAGTTAAATCAAAGAGTGTATTCATTTCTAAGTCTATTTGCAGTTGATGTCCAGCCAAAGAGGGAAACCCAGACACCCGTCTAGCCGTCTCCATATGAAACCCAGAAGAAATGGTCCGATCAGGATGTGAGTGAGTACCAGTGTACACCTAGAGGTCTTATTACATGATCTCCGCTTGAGCTTTCAGCAGTTACCAGCTGTTTTCTCTTGAAACTCCTTCCTCTCCAAGGTTCCTTGTCCTCTCCAAGGTTGCTTGTCCTGAGTGAATGTCTGTGGCGTCTTGTGATGGGCCCAGGACGTCTCCAGGATGGAGGCACCTTAAATATCCCTGTAGGTCTCTTTTACCTGCCTGACCAAGGCTAGCACTCAACAAGTCCATCGTGTTCCTTACAGGGAACGTGTTACACTGAGGACTGGGATATCTGGTAGGTCAAAAACAATGACCTATTTAGTGACACAATGACCTTTGAACCCAAAGCTTTGCCATAAATCAGCTTTTTCTGAATCAAATCAGACTTTTAACACCAACCGTATATTTTCCCACAGCCATCCCCGTTGTCTTCCAGCTTCTCCATCTTTGTTCTTCTGCCGCTCGTCATTACCATCATAATGCCAGCGCAGATATGCTTGGTTTCATTCACAAAATCATTGCTCTCTGCAAAAGGCGATGAAATCTTTAGAGGAGTAGGAAGGGGGGGGGGCTGGAAAAGAAAAACTGCCCTCAGGAGCAACAACTAAAATGAAAACAGCAGTCTTAACCCAGAGCGTGTTCACTCAAGCAGCAGTGTTCAGAACAAAGGCGCTGTTGTGTGTTTTCAACAGCCTCTGTGTTGTACGGGGGTCCCGACCTTAGTCGGGTTTGACCCCAACCTGTAAGAGAAGGGGCTGTTTGTTTGGAAATGACACATTACACCTCATGTGTTAGAACACAAAGCCGCTGTCAGTCTGGCAAATCGACAATCCAAGGCGAGATCGATTTTCATACATGTACAAACAAAAAAAAGTCTTTTCCAGGTCAGACGGATTCTGTGCTGACGGCATCCGTCTGTAGTTGGATTGTTTCTGATAAATCTTTGAACTTTCTGAGTATGGAACGTTGAGATTTACGAATAAATAAATCCAGCTCCCATATTTCATAAATGCGATACAGTCATGGGACATTTTGACTCATTTCATTAAAGAAAAAAAAGGAATCTTGTACACAAGCATCACCTTACAGAGTTTGTGTTTGTAACAGTTTATTTTGCCACTAGAGGCTTTTATTTATTTTAGTTAAATTGTCTCGTTTATTTGTCTGGTATTGTAATATTGCTTTTGGTCAAAGGAGGGTACAGTTTAGAGTTGCATTTTGTGAAGAATGTGCTGACTGAATACGTGACATTTTAAGATGTTTGTCATTTTTCACTATCGTTCTCAAGAATACATTTAGTACTTTACCCTCTGTTGGCCGAAGAAGATGTGATTAAAAAAAACAGAACAATCAGACGTCTGATGACTGATAAAACAGCATTTTTTACTGTTTCAAACACATGTTAGCTTGTTTTCTTTTGTTTCATCCATCAGTGCTAAGCAAACCAATTTCTGCATTACCAAACCAAGAGCTATCCAAACATTTGTCCTAACATTAGTAGCTGGATAAAGAAATCATCTCCACTCTACTATTTAAAATTAACATACTTTAAATTCCCCTGGAGGACATACCAGGATGTTGGGAATGCTCTGACTCTGCAGGATCCAGATCTGCTTCTGTGTTGACTTTTTTACCGCTTGTTTCACGTGGTAACATTCACCAATGATGGCAACACATCCCAAAACCACATTCCACCTCCTTTACGTCCCTTGCGTTTACATTTTTTGCATCTGGAGGTCTGCAGTCAAGGTGAGCTAGCGTAGTGACTCATACCTTAGTTATCTGAAGTTTTATTACTAAACTGTAAAATGTTCAGTAAGCAAATTTTGTTTATTTCAGTGTAAGCTGGAGGTCAAGAACCACAGCCGCCTCTAAATACCTGAAGTATGTGAACACTTTAGCACCCCTCTAAAACCCTTCCAACTGGCTATTCCATTAGTTAAAATACCAAATACATCTTATTATGCATTGATGTGGACAGTGGAAACCATCGCCTCCACTCTTGCTTTAGGGTACAGCCAATCAATGGCAAGAAAAACGAATGGCGCTGCCAGATTGGCTGCTTTGGAAACACCAGCTGATAGCATGTCATTCCTTGAAGTGCTTCAAGAGATTTCAGCTTCCCAAGGGCCATTTTTGTTTGAGCATTTTAGACAAACTCTAGAAATAATACCTCCCAAGTCATCTGTCTTTTCATTCCTCAGTATTTTTTAGTTGATGTTATCCATGCATCCATTTTCTATCGCTTATCTAAGGTCATGGAGCAGGGGCAGATGCCTAAGAAGAGGGGTCCAGCCACTTGGGCGAGCTCCTGTTGTTAGAATCCCAACATAGAGTCCCTTCAGTGCGTCCTGGCTCTTTATCTGGTCCTGGCGGGACATACCTGAAATAACTCACTAAGCAGCCGTCCAGGAGCCTGAAGCCTGTTAAATATGTCCAGTAGTAAAGAAATAACAATGTATTTCCTGTAAATATCTCCACCTCTATCCTATTGGAACTTCACTGTTTTAAAATTGATCTGAAACAAC
>JAVLVB010000587.1:296549-310418 GCA_032876305.1 Orestias chungarensis | reverse complement strand
GACCCCCCCCCCCCCCAACCCCAGCTGGCTCTTAGACAGAACACCCTCTAAAAGTGCCTTTGTTGCCAGACCGTACCGATCCACTCAGGCTAACAAGTTTCCTGGCAGCCTCGCCGTGTGTCTAATGACATCATTGACACCAAAGCTACATATCGTGTCACAGGCCTCTGGCAGCCACCCAGGGCAAAACGCCTACCCGACTTGCCTGGTTCTTCTTTAACTTTTTGGCAGGTCTCGCCGTAGAACCTGCTGCCGTCGTGGCTCACGTTGGCAGAGCACACAATCGTTCTCTTTCCCTTTTGTTCTCCTCTGGCGTTGATCCAGAGCTCCACGCCTGGACCTCATCTGCATACCTTTGTCATCCAGGTTCCGGTTCTGAGGGAGAGGAAGGACAAGCAGAGCGATGACGTGTTGCACACCTCGCCATCTGGGCTCTGTTTCTTTGGCGGCCACAAATTAAAACCCAACCTTGTACGGCGTTGATGAAGATGAGGACGAGGGTAGGGGGGTAAAATTGTCAAAAGGCAACAATACTTCTAATCTCTTTCTCCCTCTGTGCGCTTTCAAAAAAAGGAGAGAAGAAGAAAGACGCTTTAATAATTAGAGGGACAGAAAGCTGAAACGGATGAAACAATGTCCCGTCCTTTTTTTCTCTGCCTATCGTCTGTAATGACTGGCGCGTTGATGGAGAGGGGCTCTTTGAGGATGACATTCAAACGCTGACATTTGAATTATGTCTGTTTATCTGAGGGAGAATGGCCCGCCCGCCTTTTGTTGTGCCTCCTTCCACACGGCCGCAGGTACTCAAGCTGCCGGGGTTCATTTTAATCACGCATAGTACAGCACAACACGATGTATAATGGCCCCCAGCCATCCTAGAGGGGCAATTTCACATGTAAAAGTACACTAAAAACTTTAATGGCTTTTTATTTTGAGCATTTTCAGCAGAAGAGCCATTAAACTGTAAACATAAAATCACTCATGTTCACTAATCCTGGCCAGTCTATCTGCATGGCCTATTCCATCAAGAGGACGTTGTTTCTAGTTTTTATACTTTTTTATTTTTTAAGGCTGAAAATGCTAAATTCCACCACGAACCATGTTAACCTTCGGGAAACGTCGTCCACAGGGAGGAGATCAAATTTGCATGGGGAAGATTTATTGTCTATCACCAAACGGGGCTGCAATGCAAAACAAAAAAGGTGCAAGGGTAACGCCTCGGCTGCTTGTCGAAGGCGCCGTCGGAGGAGTCGGGTCAATCCATCACGCTGGCACCTGAAAAAAAAATAGATGGAACTCATGAATTTCCCGGGATGCGAGGGAAAGTTAAAGAAAGGCATCCAGAAGTCAGAAATAATACTACTAAAGTACTTTTCTTGAGGATTTGTACTTTACTTTAGTTTTAATTTTTAATCAGGACTTTTGCTTTTACTTCACTACATTTAAAACTGGAAAAATAAACTTTTTAATCTGTTACTTTGACATTTGCCACCTCGTTACTAGTTCTAAATTAAAATAATCAAAGAATTATCTAGAATGTGTGGGTCCGAGAGGACGAGAAGAACCACGTATGGTACTGTCTCGATGATTATCGTAAACTGTGGACTGAGGATTCTCCCAACGTAGTTGAAAAGTGAAAAAGTGGTCCTGTTAAATTTAGCAAGAAAGACAATTTTAGTTTTAAAGTTTTCATTTGCCTGGAAAAGTTAAATAAAAATGAAAAGGGGACAACAATTTGGGTCGTGTTGCTTCTTTTCATACATACTATAAAATGGTTGTACTTTTGATACTTTAGTACATTTATTATGAGCTACTTGAAGATCTTTTACTCAAGTCATTTTTTTATGGGGGACTTGAACTTTTACCAAAGTTGTTTTCAGTTATGGTATTTCTACATTTACTTAGTTACATTTTTGAAGTACTTTATACACCTCTGACACATTTTATGAGGCTGTAGTACCCAGAGAAGTCTCAGAAGAAATGAAAGACACAGAGGATGTCCCTGAACGGCTTTGGCTTTTGGCCCCCTCAGAAACCGGTGAGGTGATAAGCGCAAGATATCTTTTAAAAACTCAATTTTGAATTTTTTCATATGCTGATGAAGAGTAAGTGGCGCACAGCCATCACATATGAAAGCTCACTATACATTTATGGCTACAATTGAAATGTAAATACAGTGCTGTTGAAAGTTTGTGGACTAGTTGAGTAGTGTAGAATTTTCGTATTTTTTCATGACCAGGCTTTGTATATGAAATGTCAGGTTTATGTTCATCAATTCCATCTGCTTGTTTTGAGGGAAATGTATGAATTGCAAGCAGACTAGATGAAACATGGAATCAGAGCATCTGCAAAAGTACATGAACCACAGCTGCACTGGTAAAGACAATCAGGTAAAAGACTCAGGTGAAACACATGTGAGTGCTCGAGTAATCAATTAAGCAGACCAATCAAATGAGACATCCTTAGGAAAGGTTTGAGGTGCACTGGTTAAAAATGAGAGTAAACCAACCAAACCACTGTTGTGTCAAGGCATAAAGACCAGATCAACAATGCCGAGAGGAAAGGAGACATCTGAGGACATCAAAAAGAAGGTATTTCGCCTACAATCAGGCGAAATATCTATAGACATGGCATTTATGGAAGAGTTGCTAGAAGGAAGCCTCTGCTCTCAAGAAAGAACAAAGCCAGCCCGTTCAAACTTTTCCAGACAGCACCTGGACAAACGGCTTTCTGGAAGTCCATTCTCTGGACAGATGAATCCAAAGTTGAATTATTTGGCCACAATCACAGGCGCCATGTTTGGAGAAAAGTAAACACTGCATTTAAAGAGAGGAACCTCCTCCCAACAGTGAAGCATGGTGGTGGAAATGTGAAAGTCTGGGCCTGCTCTTCTGCCTCTGGACCTGGACGACTCCATACAATACAGGGAACAGTCAATTCCCAGGACTATCAACTCCTGCCATCAGTCAGGGAGTTGAAGATTGGGGAAGAAATAGATTATGGAACAAGACAACAACCCAAAGCATTCCAGCAAAAGTACCAAAAAATGGCTTAAGAGAAAGAAGATTCGCACTCTGGATTGGCCCAGTCAAAGTCCAGATCTCAATCCCATAGAAATGCTGTGGCAAGATCTGAAAAGGGCAGTACATGCAAGATGTCCCTCCAACCTCACTCAACTGGCAGAGTTCTGCAAGGACGAGTGGACAAAAATCCCAAAAAGCAGATGTGAGACTCTCGTTTGTGTCTCACAGAAGACGTTTAGTTGAAGTAATGGCTTCTGTTCTTTGACAGAGACGATACTTTTGTTGAATAAATAATGAAAACATTAATCTTTTTTCTTTGTGTCCCTTATTTGGATGGTCTGCTTTACAATTTGAGATTCTGAAGTTCATTTTACATGATTATTACAATTTCTCTTTAGAAAACAATGACCATATTCGGGTGGTTCACAAACTTTCAAGCAGCACTGTGTATAACCTGCTAAAACAACAAGAGGAAAGGATAAAAAAAAAGTTAAGGGTAAGGCAAAAATAAGGAAAGGATAAAATGACATAAGTAAACGAAGTATTAAAGAAGGTAAGTGAACAAAAAGAGACAAATGTGAGGAACAAGGGATAAAAAGTTAGGGCAGAGAAGTAAGGAGGGACGGTTAGAGGAAAGTGAGGTAGGGTAAAAGGGAAGGAATAATAAGGAAAAGAAGACACAATGAAGAAAGGAAGCAAGAAGTGATAAACAGAAGGATGGACAGAAATAAGGACAAAAGAAAATAGAGGGAGGTAGAGCTGAAGGAAGGAAGAACACGAGAGGATGGACACACTGGAAGGACAGAAGCTAGGACACAAGGAAAGGTAGGATACACAGAAGGAAGGGAAGGACAACCCAAAAGGAAGAACAAATGGGAAGAAGAAAGTGGCAGTGAGGTAGGGTATGAGAAAGGTTTGAAAGAACTGAGAGAAGGAAAGAAAGGATGGTTACATAAAGGAGAACAAGAAGTGAGTCACAAAGAAAACTGATGCAACATTTAGACCTTGAAACCAGACAAGGAATCCACAGAATCAATGGAGGTCTGAAGATATCACTCTATTAGCACTTCCTTTAACTCACTCAAATATAGAAAACTTACAACAATTTCTGTTTGAAGGTGAAAATTGTTCTGTATTTTAATTCAAGATATAACATCTGATCAATTCTCAAACTGGCACCAGGCAATTCATTTTCAAAAATTATAAAAACTGAACTGAAATTCAACAAAGACGTTTTCCAGATAAAGAGCCAGAAGAGGAATATGAGGGCAGGAGAATGTGGAGAGGAGTAGAGATAATCATATCTCCACCCTCAGTCAATAAGCCCATGCCTCATTACCGTTCCACAAGGGAGGGCTGTGGAGCGGCACTGTGCTTGCACACGCTGTCATTACCTTAAATTAGTGGCTGCACATGATTATGTAACTTAATGCCACTTCATTTATATATGAAGCTCATCAGGGGTTGTATTCAGTGTGCCAGCAGAGGAGAGAGCTGACCTGACTCGTCTCAGGATCGTCTGCAAATGGGACATAACACTGGCATTGCTCCTCTGGGCAACACATTTCAGGTGTAACAAAATCTCTGCTTGACTTTGATTATGAAACCAGTTAAAAAAACATTCTTAGCATTAACCTGAGCTGCTGTCCAGTCCTGACACTTTTTATCCTCTTCTAATTGTTCATAGACTAGACCAGGGGTCTCCAACCCTGGTCCTCGAGAGCCACTGTCCTGCAGGTGTTACATGCAACCCTGCATCAACAGAGTTATATCAAATGATCCAGCTCTATCAAGTTTTAAAAAGCCTGGTAATGAGCCAATTATTTGCTTCAGGTGTGTTGAAGCAGGGTTGCATCCAAAACCTGCAGGACAGTTGCCCTTGAGGACCAGTGTTTGAGACAAATGGACTAGCCTTTTTTTTTTGATGCCAGGATAAAGTGGAAGATGAACTGTCAGATTCATCTTCAGTAATGCTATCAATAAATAAGCCCAAACCAAATGGAAATCTTTGGCCTGCTTTCATTCTAGCTCAAAGGTAATTTGCAGGAGATCTGGAATGTGAGCATAACACATTAGTGTGAAGACTTGAGCGCCTAATAAAGCTTTCTTAGATGTAGCATAGAGAAGTTTGGATGTCAGTAGTTATAAGGAAAATACCTATGAACTTATGAAATGAACCAAAATCAAGTCCTTACCAATGGACTTGGGTTCCTGGATGCAGGTGCCTAAAATGAGGTTCACCATGATCGTCTCAACATTGTTTCCTGTTCTGATGCTTGGTTTGGACCTATAGAAAGGGGATCAGAAAGATCCTTTTAATGTTAACAAGTAATTCAACAGGTGTACCTAGTATGTTAATGCGTATGAGAAACGGCTTGGTATACCTTCAAATAATGTTGTTGGAGCTTTGGAATATAACTCCTTCACTTTCAAAACCCGTTAGTGGGCAACTATTGAAATGCAGACAGAGCTAGGGTTGTTACAAACGGAGCAGCTAGAAGAGTCAGCATCTTGTGTAAAGTGATGGTTCATTAGGTTGTTCGTTCCCATTTTCTTGTCTTCGCTGATGTTTCCCTCCATCATTTGGCAGGGCCCTTTAAGATCAGAGTCTTGGATCTTCTAGGGGGCCAACTCTTTTAAGTCTGTAGGGGGCGACGCCAAATCTCCCCAAAGGGCCATTGATCCTGAGGGTCCCCTGAGCTGGGCTTCGTCAGCCAGACTGACAGATACAAATAGTGTGGATGCCTCTCATCCCGCTGAGACGGCTTATTAGTGTGGAGAGCCGAGGGGAGAGCAGGAAAGTAGCCAACGAACGACTGACTTATTAGCGAGATTGGCTTGTCCATACGCTGCTGTGGGGTGCTTTGCTGATATGCAAATGTCACACAGTCCTTGTCTTCATTCCTCCCAGAGATCTTCTTCTCCGTCTGTTTCCAAAATCCCTCTCTATTGAAAGGCAGACCCTCCCCTTCCTAATGATTCGGCTCACCGTAGAGCGAGAGAGAGAGACGAGAGGATGGAGATTAGATGTGGAAAATGGGGAGGATACCAGAAAAGATGGATGGCTAGTCTTTATGCAGCTGCTGATACAGTAATGTTACAGCTCCATTATGTAAACACAGAGACGGAAAAGGTATTTTATTAAACTTGTATGTGTGTTTGAGGTCATCTTCCTGCATTTGACTTGTGTATGAATTCGACTATTTGGGAAATAAAACAAAGTCATTTTGAATAGTCTGAAGTTAATTGTGTGCAGAGGATGATGGTGAAGAAGAAATGAAAGACACAGAGGATGTCCCTGAACGGCTTTGGCTTTTGGCCCCCTCAGAAACCGGTGAGGTGATAAGCGCGACCATTATCCAGACAATCGATAAATGGGGGGGTGAGGAACGTGATTAATGTCACCCAGAGCTTGCATATCTCCACGTTAAGCCATAGGGACCACTACTTTCTGCCTCAAACACATTTCCAGCAGTACTGTAGCTCAGAGCCGTCCTTATGGACAGCCAATTACTTCTCTGTTGCATTGTTGCGGTCGATTTACATCAGTTTATCCTCGCGTCTGCACAGGGGGCCTGTGTTATGTATTATTTACACATAAAAACAGATTATGTGGCAATTTGTTTATTAATAGCCACAATAATTTATTATAAACAGTAATGTAATCCACACACTCGGTCACCTTGCATTTTTGAACAGAAGTTCTCTCGATATGATTGTCTATACACAATTTCAACTAGTTCTTCTTTTTGTCCAAATGTGCAAGATGCAAACACAGAAACCAAAAACTGGATGACGTAAATGCATCTTCAGGGAGTCAAGATTGACTCCGCAGCCTTTTTGAACTTGGGAGCCAAAATTAAACTCTTATTCAGGCGATTCAGGGGTGAAACTCAGAAATTGGATTCATGTTGACAACTTTTTAACATAGGCGGAGGTCTGCTAGCTGACAATTTTTGGATAGAACTACAACTCCTTATAAACTGACTCGCTTCTCTCTCTTCCACAGTTATTATTTACAGGATTAGTGGGGTAAAGATCTTAGCAGGGACACTCCTTTACTAAAAGCGAATGGAAAAGACGGCAAATTACCAACTAATGGACCGCCGAGCACTAATATCTAAATCCCCAATCTGTCTGTAATTGCTTCAAAATGCTGCCGCTCACGCTTTATAGGAGATTTCCAAGCGACTCAGGTTCTCTCCCTGCCTCTCTGATTTCTTTTCTTGCTTTATAAAAGCAACAACGAGTGGGTAAAGGGTGGGGACATAAAAAAAAAACAAGCAATGCTCTCAGATTAACTCTAAATTCTTCCTCTTTTCCCGGTGGAATCCCCAAGACATCATTAAGGTCTCTCCTCTCTTTTTAACCTCCAAATAAAGACAGCAGAGTGACCATCCCACAGCTGTCCCCCCTCTCGCCGTCAAGGAAGGAGTGATTAATTTCCTTGCGAGGAGAGATACAGGGAGGCAGAGAGCTGTGGTTTGAAAAGGTGCTGTTTTTGCATTAGCATTCATAATTACTTAATGACGAATCAGATATGGTTCATTGCGGCTAAGTGCAGAAACAAGCTGTCGGAATCGTGTATTTCAATTAGAAAACCACTAAAAAACACGGTCCTCCATGACCGTCCAATATGTGGAGGACTTTATTTAGCTGGGGAATTATTACTGGGGGCTTGTTTCATCCATTCATATGACTCTACAAGACAATGCTCTAATTAAAGGATGTCTGTGAAGCTCTGAAGGCCCATTAGAAATGTTAGGATAATTAAAGATGAAGGAAGAGAGGGTTTGGTAAAACATCAGGCCATATGTTTGGAAATCTAGTGTCTTCAAACTGCCGTGTTTTACAATTTTTTACTAAAAGCTTAAGCCTGTTACATTAATAGATTGCAAAATACAAAAGAAAACACAATTTAACTATGAGTTCGTGTTGAGAGACAGTTGAGACAATCGGAAGTCTTTTTTTTTTCTTGGAAGTTTAGAAACCATCTGGTTTTATGCTTAATTGTAACAATAGATCTGACTCGGCCTATAAAAGAGACACGGTTAAACAATAAAACAGCTTGGCAAGAATATTCTCTATGTTAAACATAAACCCAAATGAGCAAACAGTTCAGACAAACATACCAGACACAACTAAACACAGCAGCACTGAGTCAGACATCTGCATAAAAGTAAAAGAAATGAGACGCAACGTTACTTCTGCTAAATGATAAACACAGTAGGACTCGTCCCATAAGGGGGCCTCTCAGAGAAATAACAAAATAGGTCAACACCATGGCACCTTTTGTGGTTCCATTCTGGCATGAGTCATAGATGTACACAGAAGTACTGAGTCATCTGCATCTGGTCATATGGAAGGGAAAAACAGGAAATAATTGACAATAATGTGAGAAATGTCTCCATCAATCCCTCAATTTAAGAAATAGACAGTGGAGGTCCTGAGTGCTGAGTAAGGAGTACCTCCTTTAAAAATAAGAAGAAAACGTTCCCTATCCAGGAAAGCTACAAACTAAACCACTCTGCCAGGTATACTTTATATTGAAAGAAAGGAAATTTAAGTTATCAATGCAACGTGCATTTTAATTTTTCTCCAACTGTTGATTTTAACTATTTTTACTGAGCAGAACAATAATATTTTCAGTAAAGGAATCCATACATAATGCATGTATAATAAATGAGTCACTCCAGTATTGACTATTTGGGTGAAATATGCAGTGATGTAATAAAAAAAAATAAGTATCAGCAAAATGACTCTCAAAATAGTACAAACTTGTCATAATGATGGAAAATGACTTATTATCAGGCAACAATCAAGGACACAAAAACCAGATTAGAAAAGTTTGTTAAACAGAATATTTACAGAGGGCAGAACATCCCTAACTAATGAAATAAAGGTAGGACGATTATTTCCAGGACTGATACAGAAGGTGAGGTGGTTCAGATGCTCTCTTCTTGTTTCGCCGAGGGAAGGACGTCCACAGAAGTAGTGATTAGCATTTAATTGGAGGAAATAGTGCTTCCTTTCTTCTTTTTCCAGAACACACGTTTTGCACACTTTTCACGCTAAGGTGTGTAAAACTCTTCATTTCATTTCATTTTTAAACAGAAGTTTAATAAGATTATCTATATCATTGCATTTATATGATATAACAAGAAATTGCTTTGACTGCCTGTTGAAGACTATTCTACGCATACCTACAATGATTTTGTATTGCAATGTTCAAGGTCTATATAACACAAAAGATTATCCACTTGCAGCAGTAATCTGTTTTCACCATGCTAAAATGATGGTCCAGAACATAATCAGCATTCATGAGACGGAAATATTATTTTTTAGAACTGGTAGGCCTGATTGTGCTTGTATTTATGGAGATGCCGGCCCTCCCTACACTGCCGTCTTTCCAATTGCATTTTAGCCAGATTTGAGTGTCTGCCGAACTTTCATAAGAACAATTTAAAAGTCCTTCACTAAAATGCTTTTACTGCTCCTGCGTGAGAAAAGTGCCTCCATGGCAAACCGCGCCTTTAATCAAGCCAACCCACAACAGAAGACAGCAGGAAGTGTGTGTAAATAATGCATTAATAACCATCCCATCCACACTCCCCGCGGCAACGCCGGCACACGGGGAGTTTAAATATCTCTGAGGGATACCTTCATCTGAAAAGTGCTCAGCTCGCTGCTCACAGCCTCAGCTGGAAAGAAAAGGGAAGATATTCACTCTAACTGAGAGGAGTTCAGTGGTAGTTCAACGTGGCGAGCTCTTCCCAAGGGCTTGGCACATACCGTCAAAACTGGCCTGACTGTGGATGATGATGATGATAATAAGCAGTTGTTGGGCGTTCAGCATCTATTCTCTGTTGCTGCTAATATGTACACAAGTTCGTAAATAAAAGCCACACAACGACATAAATAAGTAGAAGTAGTAAAGTTAGGGTTGGTTGAATTGAAATCAAATCAAAATCATATGAAACCACTAAACATAATATTAGATTATATGGCATATGAGGTACAGGGCTTGGACAATGAAACCGAAACATTTTAGTGTCTTGTGATTTTAGTGTTGGAGGTTTCATGGGTAAATTGGACCCGCCTGGTGGCCACCCTTCATTAATTGCACATTGCACCAGTAAGAGGAGAGAGTGAAGGTCCAATTAGCAGGTTAGTGCACAGTTTTGCCCAAAATATTGCAATGCACAAATCATGGGTGACATACCAGAATTCAAAAGAGGACAAATTGTTGTTGCACATCTTGCTGGCGCATCTGTGAACAAGACAGCAAGCCTTAGTGATGTACCAAGAGCCACGGTATCCAGGGTAATGTCATCATACCACCAACAGGGACAAACCACATTCAACAGGATTAAATGTGGACGCAAGAGTAAGCTGTCTGGAAGGGATGTTAAGGGTGCTAACCCGGATTATATCCAAAAAACATAAAACCACGGCTTCACAAATCACGGCAGAACTAAATGAGCAACTCAACTCTCCTGTTTCCATCAGAACTGTCCGTCAGGAGCTCCACAGGGTCAATTTACACGGCCGGGCTGCAATAGCCAAACCTTTGGTCACTCGTGCCAAACGTCGGTTTCAATGGTGCAATGAGTGCAAATCTTGGACTGTGGACAATGTGAGACATGTATTGTTCTCTGATGAGACCACCTTTACATCCAGGAGAGTTACAGTGTGGAGAAGTCCCAAAGAAGCGTACCACCCAGATTGTTGCATGCCCAGAGTGAAGCATAGGGTGGATCAGTTATGGTTTGGGCTGCCATATCATGGCATTCCCTTGGCCCAATACTTGTGCTAGATGGACACGTCACTGCCAAGGACTACCGAACCATTCTGGAGGACCATGTGTATCCGATAGTTCAAACATTGTATTCTGAAGGCGGTGCTGTGTATCAGGATGACAATGCACCAAGAAAGATTTGTTTGATGAACATGAAAGTGAAGTTAAACATCTCCCATGGCTGCACAGTCACCAGAACCAAATACTATTGAGCCACTTTGGGGTGTTTTGGAGGAGAGAGTCAGGAAATGTTTTCCTCCACCAGCATCACATTGTGACCTGGTCACAATCCTGCAAGAAGAACGACGTAAAATCCCTCTGACCACTGAGCAGGACTTGTATATGTCATTACAAAGATGAATTTCAAACTGCATTGGAAACAAAAGGAGACCCTACACCATACTGATAAATTATTGTGGTCTAAAACCAGGTGTTCATTATCCAGCCTCTGTAGTTCAGGATTGTGAACATTGCCAGAATTTTACAATATATATAGTGAAACAGATTATGATGCGATTATGTTTTCTACTGCAGAGTGGTTCTAGTTTGAGTTCCTGTCTTTTTAAAAGTCTCAGTGAGGTCCTGCTAGACAGCTTATTTAGGGGGGAAAATAGAAACTCATCAGGGTTAGGTTCAGTTAAGGCATCAGAGGCTGTCTGGGCTTTAAACTTTCATGACCTCTGTGTTAACAGTACTGGTTAACATTCCAGTCTGCGCTCCAAGCTTGCTGGAAAACATCTAAATGTGCTGTCCTGGGTTTTTCTTCCTTAAGCCTTGATGAAAACTCAAATCAATGTGTTGAAACTTCAATCAGTGCTCACCGATCCAACCCTGTCCATGCCTGCCGCCATCGATAGGCTGCAGCCTTGGTCCGAACCGCTGCTGTCATGGCACCGAAAGCTCAAACAGAATGGTTTGGACATCACGCTTCCAGAATTGTTTCTTGGATTCCTGGGAGACCTTCAGAGCCAATCAGGTGGAGCGCGGACTAAACGGCCGTCATAGCCATGGTCCCAGCTCTGACATTTTAGAAGCACAGGGCTTGTAGCCTGGAGCTATGACATTGTATCCTGCCGTGGCTTCTGAGTGAATGAGAACATCTGGTCTGAGACGGAGATGCTGTGTTTGAGAGCAGATGCATTTACACAATGAAACAAACTAACATCGTTTTCTGCCAAATTCTTTGGTATATGAAACCCGCTTCAGCCCCCCACCTCACCATGAGGCCCATTCAACACAGGGTGCGACGGGCGCCTCGGCTCCCGACCAGCAGAGACCCTCTGCCAGTGTTAAGACCTTTTAATGACTGGATTTCCCTCCCATTGCCAAGTTCCCCAAGTAATTGCTCAACGGTCATCCCGTGTCCATGCCAGAACCGAGGAAGCTCTTGGCAGTGGGTTGTGTTGTTGGCTAGGGCAAGACGGAGCAGGGGGGGTGGGTTGCAGCGGAAGGGCTGGCATTTACCGACCGGACTGGCTTTTCACTCTGGAAGGGCCAGGAATGAAACAACGCCTTGTAGCCAAAGAAAGGAGCGCATAATGGAGAGATTGTTGCTGTTTGCTGAACCCAATAAGTATTGTGTTACCGCCATTCCCCCACACCCCCAACTCTGCCCCTCAGAAAGCATTGCTTCACATACACATCCAGGTCTCTTGCTGTGCGCCCTTCCCTTTAAGTTCACTTGCTGCTACATAGCTGCATTATTGGGCAGATTTATCATGATGATCCATGTAATTAGCAGGCTTTTATCTCTTCTGCTCCAATTTCTGAAAATAGAAAGTGCCGGTTAGCAGAATCTGGTTAGCTAAAGTACAACACAAAGAGAAAAAAGTTATTTAGGTCCACAAAGCCCCTTAGTTGATGAGCAAGATGATAAATTTATTGTCTGTACAGGAAGACTGTTTATGGGTGAGAGGGAAGGAGATATTTCAATCAATTAACAATTAGCCCTGCTGCTAATCAGCTGTCCCCGGACTGTGCTGGTTAGCCCTTTTGTGATCCCATTGGCAGCATCAATTAAATTCTTAAGGGTAGTTTATTGAATTTTCCAGGTAGGGTGAAAAGGTGGTGGGGGGGGATATGGAAAAGGACAAACTCCATGTTCTTTTGTAATTTAGTGTCAGATTTTTACTATATCCAACTGTTAAGTCATAACATAGTTTAAAAGTTTACTTAATTCAGTAATTTAATGGAAAAATTAAAACTTACTTAGATTTATTACTCAGTTCATTCTAAAAGGAAAAAGTCAAAAATTTGATTCAGAATAATTTTTGCTTTTGCACCTAAATCTAAATTTATTTGCCCGTGTAAGTCGTACTCATTCCTAATATAACATTTTATTAATTTTCATATAACACTTATTTGTTCTGTTTAAGTCTGCTGATTACACAAGTTTTTTAAGAACTGCATCACTTACTTATTTGGGACAGAAACACGGTTAATATTGTTTTTTATAGATCCGTATGTAGATTCATAGATCAATAATTTTATTGTACGCAAAATACAAAGAACAAAAAACAAGGTCAGCTCAAAGTAAAATCTTCATGAGTCAAATTCGAGACATAATGGAACCAATTATAAAATTCTAAACTTATGGTGTAAATGTCGACATGAGAATCTTACATTACGCCTGAGGTGTCAATAATAGCGGAGGTCGTTGGGGTCATAAGTAAAAAATGTGTCTTATTGGATGTTGAAGAGCATAAGATGGGTTTGTAAGAAAGGATCCCATGCCCTCTGTGAAGAATGACGGAAGTGTTGTCATGCTGTGGGGGGTAGATCTCAGGTACATTTTGTAAACGTAATGGTTAGCTTATTTATAATGTTCTACTAATTATTTACTTTTGTCTTTCCTTCTTTATTAGGGATGACCATAAGTGTTTTTTGTTATGATGCTGTGGGCACGTAAATTTTAAAGGATTTAAAGGAAAAGCTTTCATAAAAATACTAGAGAGAATATGTGGGTATATATATATATATATATATATATATATATATATATATATATATATATATATATATATATATATATATATATATATATATTTT
>JAVLVB010000587.1:272655-290425 GCA_032876305.1 Orestias chungarensis | reverse complement strand
TCCAGAGGAGTGAATGCTGCAAGTCAATGACTCGATGCAATCTGCTGGGGTTCCTTAGATTGGAAACTTTTTCAAATTGATTTGTTAGAATGTATCCTTGATTTTAATTGATTTTTTGTAAAGTGCCTTGAGACGACACCTGTTGTAAATTGGCGCTATATAAATAAACTGATTCTTGATTCTTGATTCTTGAATAAAAGCCAAAGGCAAGTATTAACACAATTAGTAATTCAGATTAAATCAACCGTAAGTGATATCCACACGGTTCTCTGACTCAGTTATTGCAAGTAACTCCTCACAGAAACAAACACGATCTCTTGCACATACAGTGTTACTAAAATAGCATTCAAACTTCCAGGTAAAATGGGTTCATGATGCAACGCAGAAGGTATGAAAATAAAACAGTTTTTCTTTTTAGACAACCTGATGTTTCATTTAATAGTTTGCTGAACAAGAAGTAAGTAACAACTGATTATCAATCCATGGATAGGTCACTCCAGTTATAGATGTAATTCCGTATATTGGGATGCAAATTTGGTTTTTTGAAAGAGACATAAAGAAGCTAGGATATGGGATCAGTAGCTTCTAGATTGTTTTAGCACCCTTATTTTAAACAGTCTGAACAATAGAAACTGAATCAACAAAGAGTTGTTGGGACAGTGTTTGCATCGCAGCAGGGAGGAAAATCCTTTGTGGTAATTTTTGGGTAGGTTGGCCACTCCTGGGAAGGTTTACCTATTATTTTATTGGTTATTCTGAAGATTCAAAGATTCAGAGATCAGAGAAATGTTCTTAAGCTCCAGTCCTTGATAATCAAGAGTTCTCTAACCTCTGGATGTGAGAATTGAGCTACACCTTCTCACTAGCATGCAGTCAAGTTCTACAGAGCTTTGCTAATGAGCTAGAATTAATAATACTTATTATAGGCAGTGTCTGTAGAGGAAACACCTAAAGGTTGCGCCATAGTTTAAAACCACTGGATTAGACCCTTTGCATCCAAGAGAAAATGAATGAGCAGCCAGATTTTCACAAATTATTTCTAAAGCTTTAGTGATATTATAAAGATATTTTGAATGGGAAAGAGATGCTCGCTGTGGTTTCTTCAGTGCCTTAAAGACAAGTCGATGTGACCAGGCCAGTTGCCGTCACATTAAAAATGAAAGAGGCGATCTTTGTTGTCCATCTTCGACAGAAAGATCTCAAAATCATCTCAAAAAGCCTCGGTTAAATTGAGTTTGTTGTGCATCCGAGCACCTGCCATATTTAATATTGAACTGACGGCCCAAAATGGATTTTTGATCCCTGGAAAATGAGAGGAGATGCCCGTAACAACAAAAACTGAGTGGTTGTAAATAAATAAATAAAAAACGGGATAATAATAGTAAAAAACAAATCCAAATCCTGCTTCTGGGTGCAGAATACTTTATGTGCTCCCCTTGTCTGTCTCTTTGGCTTTTACCACTTGTTTTCATGTAAAGAAAAACCTATAGGCTTGACCTCCACCGCCGGTTTGCCTTTGGCGATCCACAGATTGCAGATTTTCGATGCTCAGTCTTCAGGGAGGGATCCCGAGTCGAAAGCCCATAAATATTTCAAGAATGGTTCTTGCTTGGTAAACCTCTCAGTAACACACTCGCTTCTGTTGGCAAGCAACTTGTTGTCACTTTAAACTCAGCCTGGTGCAGTGGCCTGATGAGGGAAGCAGGAATCGCATGTTTGAACTGTTTTGCCAACAATCGGAGCGCCGCGCTTAGCGAGCAAAATTTTCTCAGAGTCTAAGGATGGAAAATAAACATTAGATGGAGCTTAAGAGACAATTTTAGAAAAGAGTGTCGGGAGTCTTTATGGATACGTCTCGACATCTGGTCGCCATCTGAGGAGAGCTGGAGCGAGGCCAGAAATCCTCAGAAACATTAGAAAAGGCTTCATTAGGAGGAGATTTTTTTTCTTGGTAAGCACTGAAACAGCGGAGGGAGAATATTCGCAGCTAACTCAGAAGCACTGAAGTCATTTTCAACCTTCTCCTACAAATGAAAGTCAAGCAAGAGTTGTTTGCAAGCATTAGTTTTAAAGCTTTAAATATTTCCTACTAGCAGAATATGTATGTTGCTATTTATATATATTCTTTCTTCATAACCCCATGGAAAGAATATTAGCACTGCTGGGATTTACATAAGGTGGGAGAATGGTCACCTAAAGCAGGGGTGCTCAATACGTCAAACGCGAGAGGATTGCGGGTCGATCGCACGGCATTAAACAACGTACATGACAGCATCCATCCTTCCGTTTGTCTCCTGGTTCACATACCGGGCAGCAAACTGATGCGCATTTAAACACGCAAACACACGCTAACTCTACGTTAGCTTTTCGTTGGCCGCCTTAGCAAACTACGGGGTAGCATAGCGAATCTACCAGTCTCTATTAGCAGAGGCGGAGCTAGAGGATCTAGAGGCCGGGGCTGCACCAACACCCCGCCAAAACAATAAACAAAACACCCCCCCCTTTTTAACTATAAAAATAAAAACACTTTCTATAGGAGAACAAAAATAAGAAAAAAAGAATACAAAACCTGAACTCCCTGACTAACCCCCAAACAAGAGAAGACAGTTATACAAAATGGCAGAGAACCCCTACCAGCTTCCACTGAGAGTAGAAACACTACCTTAGTTACAACCTTTATTCCTCACAATATGCTCACAGCAAAATCAAAAAGTCCCCCACAAACAGTCGGCTCAGAGACAAGATCACTTTAGATCAAGGTCCAGGAAACAAACAGGGATCTGACATCTCTGGCATGAAGCGCTTTATGGGGTGGCTGACGAGCTCCAACACATTACACCTGTGGCACCCAGGTAGAACTGATAAACATAGAAAAAACTCTCTAATGAAGAGAGAGTCCCTAGAGGTCAGTGACCGTAACATAATAATGTAAAATTAAAAGGTGTTGGGTTCTTTTTTGGGGAAATGGGGGTCTCACATCCTTTAGGACTGGTCATGTTTTAAGTAGCTTGGAAGCTGGAAAAGTGTGGGCACCCCTGACCTAAAGCTTTCATGAACAAATTTCTTTGCATGCATTTTGTAAATTAGACAAAGAACCTGTCATTGGTATTATAATCTATATATTATAATCCAAGAATTTTCTAATGATTACTTCCCTTTTATCAAACGGAGCTGCAGTTTTTAGTAGACAATGTTTTTGCAAGTCTCTCATTTAGCCAATGATGTATGGAGATGGGGTATATTACCTTGATGTTTGATTACAGTTAGGAACTTCTTAATGTGTTTTTCTTTTCTTTTAGTTAAACGAACATGTAAACTCTGGTTTGCAGGACTTCATGACACTAATATTTTTAAGTGAAGCACCAAAAAACGCTGGTGTTTCATAATCAGATACCCACATGACTATGACTGTGAAATGAGAAAAATTATGTACGACATTTAAATGGACAGCTGGAGATAAACTGCCTGGCTCCGCAATCCTGAAACCAAATCTTTGCCTCAGTAAAATGTAATTTTGGCTCAAAGGCTTTTTGAAAATTCACCAAACGGTTTAGCAGCACGTCTGAACGGAACGCACATTTTGTTGCGTAATCCAGTGGTTTTAGACCTTAGTTTTCTCCAAAACAGCTGGTTTTCAGCAGGAGACGTTGAGTTCATATAATGGGAACTTTTACAAACAGGTCTGGTCTAAGAAAATCGGAAAAAAAAAATGTCTTGTTCGTAAAATAATGTGATTATATGATGAATTTACCCCCTGTATGTAAAACATCTTCAACAACACTTATTAGTTAATCTGAAAATCAAAGGGAAGCGTAAACCTTGACATACACTGCTGTAGAGAATCAAAATAGTTTTGCTAATATACTTATAAATGCACACAATTATAATATCTATGATATTTTTTTCGGTTAGTTCTCCTGAATTAA
Source organism: Orestias chungarensis (assembly GCA_032876305.1). NCBI lineage: Eukaryota > Metazoa > Chordata > Actinopteri > Cyprinodontiformes > Cyprinodontidae > Orestias > Orestias chungarensis. The sequence goes on along the minus strand of JAVLVB010000587.1, from coordinate 286,499 downwards.
ATTTACCACCAGATTTCAGAAGATATATATTGTGCTAAATAGGTGAGCTGTAAAACGCGCTGGTCTCAGTAAATTTAACAGAGGACATCTATCAAAGATAGCAACTTGTTGGGATGCACAGATATTTAGTGAATGTCTTAACAAAGAAGGCATTAGGAGCACACATTTAATAAGAGTTCTGAGGTTTCTCCTCTCAAGAGGATCTCCAGGAATACAGTTATATCTACAAATTTATACCAAATAGACATTCTGGCTTCAATGCTACAAATTATCAAAAACGTTGGAACTAAATTGCTTAAATGATATATAACCCTGTTTAGCTTTGTTCATTTGCTTTATTAAAAAGGTTTAGAGGAATTCAAGTATATGTAGTTGATTTCAGCTCCAGCAGAGTCATGTGAAGCTCCATCAGCCTAATCAGCTAAAGAGATGCTAAACTCCTCAGCGTTCCAACATTCAGATCACAAATTTGCCGTTTTGAGGCCTGAACACAAAACATAAGGTAATTATGAGGGAGAAATTACCGAGGCGAGGCCAGACAGAATCGATAGGCCATCAGACAGATGGGTCAAAGGCTAGAGGTCAGAGGTCACGGTTCAACGTCTGTAGTTTGTGTGTTGCTGGTCCTTCGGTTCTCTGGAGAGGGAGGATGCTGATTCCGATCTAGCGAGAGGATGGACACCGCGGCGTAGAGGGGTGATCCGCTCTCCTTGAGGCAACGACTATTGATCTGGATCTCTGCAGCCTTGAGGAGAGGCAACCCAAACAGCTGGGACAACACTCGAGGTCCCTCTTCAACACACCTGGGGAGGCCAGGATGCCTAAAACAGGCTGTTTAACGGACGGTACTCTCTGAGCGATTCCACTTTCATCGCTTGAATAAGTGTGGGAATTTAAAAACAAATGAGTGAATAAATTACTTTAATTTGACTTTAAAGTAATCAAAATGGCTTATTTTGCAGGTGTTGAATTAATGCAGCTAAAAACAGCTGAATAATTTGTAATTAACCAGACATTAAAGCAGGTTTGGAGTGTTTCTGCCACCTTTTGGCTGTAGTTTCTGGTTTCTTGGAATCGCAACCATTATTCCCTGATTTCCAAATCTGATATTCCCCGATTTAAATGGCCAGATTCTGGGTCTTTGATACATTTATTCTAATTACTGTTTGTGAGCCATCAGCAGCCCACCTGTTAATGTGCATGAGAGCCATTGCAAAGTAAAAACCTGAACCTTTCCTCTTTCCCCTGCGATTTCAAAGAAATATAGACACGATTTCTCTCTTAATCAAGATGAGGTAACAGTATTCATTTTTAAAAGTTTGTTTTCAACCTTTGTTTTATCTGTAATAGGTGTTGGCATTAGACATTCTAATCCTTCAGTTAGCATACTATGGTTTAGCTCTACAGGATTCCTATGGTCTCTAACCTGAGATTGACCAACCATTAGTAAGTGGATTCACCCTCCAAACTGTCCATCAATCAATGCAAACATCCATTTACTTCAAAGTAGCTATGGGAACATTTTCAGAGATTTGAAACCATCACTAGGTTATTGCTAGAACAGTGGGTTTTCATTTGAAAACAAAGTATTTAATCATCAAAGCAAGAAGATATAAACTAAGTCTCTTTTTAAAGTGAGCAGTTAAACCTTTGCATTGACTTTAGTGACTCTTATAAGTTGCATGGTATAACCACTCTAAGAAAAAAACCTTAGTTATAGGTTTAGGCTTAGAATCACCGCTTCTATTAGCAGTATTGGAAACATATATATATATATATATATATATATAGAAATAAACAACAATTATCAAGAATCAGTTTATTTATATAGCACCAATTTACAACAGAAGTCGTCTCAAAGCACTTCACAGAAAATCAATAAAAATCAAAGATACATCATAAACAAATCAGTTTGAAAGAGTTTCCAATCTAAGGAACCCCAGCAGATTCATGGAGTCATTGACTTGCAGCATCCACTCCTCCAAAACAATAATTATGAGACCAATACATTGGATATCAAAACATGCACTGTAACCTTTATGATAGGTACAAACTAATGTACACTAAACGTTCCCTCTGTCAGTCAGAAACAGATTGGAGACGGTAAGAGCTCAGCTAGAAATGACTGAGACCCCAGTTCTATCAAACTGTTTCGTAAATTAGTTTTCAGGGTGAGTAAGTCTGGATTCATCTACAAACAACTTTGACTTTTTAAAACTAAAAGAATGTTTGTCGATGGTCATTCAAAGCTGACGGTTTAACTCAAAATCCCAGATTTCACTTGGTTCTTGGTGGAGAAGGAGCTGATGGTACAGCTGTAAGTCCACACGGACACGAATCATCCTTCCCAGTAACTCGGAAATCTTTGAGTTGCTTTAAACTTGGCTTTCTCTTAGCGTCCGACTACGATTTCCAGGTTTAACAGGCTCAGAGGGAAATGACTTATTTTCTATTACAGGTAAAGGAACTCTTGCCAAGCTAATCAATATATTGACCAACCTAAATATATCTGCGCTGATGATGTACAGCCTTCCAACAGCAGGGGGCTGAAGCCAAGCATGCTGGGAATACTGGAAATCCCTCGTTAGTTTTCAGCAACTCTGCGATCAACCATGCGTTCTGAGAGGACCTGAAACTGCCTTTGGCTTAACCCGGTAATCCAAAAAGCTTCTGCTGCAGAAGTGGACTGCCGGCAACGCCACAAAGGAAGATGTAAAGTCCATCATCAGCCTCCCCCTTTGTGCAAGACTACGCCCCCAAAGCTCTTCCCTCTTCCTCCACCGCCATCATAACACTGTAAAAACGTTGGATTGTGGTCTAGCTTCCAGTGCAGAAATAACAGGATCAATAGTACTTGATTATTTCACATAAATCCTGTTAGATAATATGGAAAACGTGAATAAAATCTGCCATGGAACTAATATTTATTTCTTAGCAACAATCACAAATAAATGGCCTAAAAGCAGCAGATGCATCTCGATGAAAGGTTACCTGTAAGTTAGCTCTGTCTTATTTCAAGTGTACGGCGATATTTGCTCTACAGACTAGACAAGAATACCTGGTACGATTTTGTGTTTTAACTGTGGATCATCCTCACTCTGTCTTCGGGGTGTGTCCATGAAATATGTGCAACTCTCCAGTGAAATTAGAGGGCTCTGAACCATGAAAGGCAACACAGGTATGGGGGGTGCCGGCTCCCCTATATGCCTGGCCTCCGCGTTGCGACGCTCCAGCCAAGGAAAGACACACGAGCATTCATCTGTAACATATTAAAACCCGGGGAAATAAATTACCTCAGCGCTCTGAATGATGAGTTGTGTCACAGGAGCTGAAAACACTTTAGAAGTTAGGATTCTTTTTTTCTCTTAAAATCTGGTTAACACCATCATGATGTTGTTTTTCTCCTTTAGAATCGTACGTGTTGTTTGTAATTACTGGTGGGATTACAAGGCCTCATAAGCAAATGCATGTTTTGAAGGACTAAACCATTAGCGTAGATGTTATTAATGGCAAGACACATTTTTTATCTTCCAGCAGATCCCCAGCCGTGGTCCTCCCCGGTCCAGGATGTTTTAGGGGTTTCTCGGATTAACAAGCTTTGATTTAGCTACAATCCTCTGAGCCAGGTTAAGAAAAGTAGAGAGACTGTGTTAAAATGTGCGTTTATAGCATAACCTGCAGGACATTGTTGATTTTTTTTGTCAGTTACATCAGTGACTTGGTAGATTTATAATACATGAGAAGCAAATAATAAAATAAAACAATTATTCACCCAAACGTGCCAATTTCACAGGCTTAAAATCTTCAAAGCTCCAGTGAGAATTCTCAAGAAAACTTTGTACATTTTAATAATTTTTTGTTTTAATAACCCACTAGTTGTGAGAGTAAATACTGTGATTCTGTTAAAGAGCAGAACTGAGAAGTCTCAAATCTCTCTGGCTACTGTTGCAGAACCTGCTGATAATAGCAGACTGTGATGTTGGCATCATAGAAAACAGTCCATACCGCTTAAAAACAAGAGTTTGGACAGAAATTGGACGGGAACATTTTTTGACAGATCTGCAAGTATCATTTCAAGAGCTTTCATGTAGTTCAAGTAGAAATAATTCAATTAGGTGGTTAAATGTAGCATACATTGACTTGTTGTTTTAGATCACAGATAATAAACAAATTAGGTTATTAAATGTTAAAATAATAACTTGTTCGGTTTCATGGAAAGATGTCATTATATTTCCACAGAGAATGTAGGATGAAGTTATATTATATCTGGTTTTCTCATCATTATGCTGTAAATCTTTATCATTATCATTTTCCATCCCAGAGAAGAAAATTCACCATTTCTATATTTGCCAATAGTTTTTGTTTGTCTTTAGTTCAGTCTAAAATAAAGTGAAATAAAGTGTGCGTTTCCAAAAAAGATAACATTTTTTGGCATGCTTTTGAAGCAATTACCTTGTAAAATCTGTTGAGATGACATGTGTTGTGAATTGGTGCTTTATACCGTAAAAAAATTGAATTGAACACATTTTAAGCTGCTCTAGACAAGGTTTATAGAGCTTGATTTAAGGAGAGAACGGCGTTTTCGGTTGTGAAGGTTGGCTTAAGACAAATCAAAACTGCCTGGTCTAAAACATTTTATAAAATCTCATTCTGTTTGTCTGCCATTGTTTACATTCGACTCGACTTACTCATTCATCACTCCTGTTCCAATCAGCTGCCATTACTCCTACTTGTGTTTCAGGCTCTATAAGCAGTTTCCAAGCAGACAAGCAGGGTCAGATTATTGAAAATCTTAAAGTCCAGCGTTCTCTGTTTCGACTCAGTCTTCCTTGACCCTTTGGACTTCTTACTAACTTTTGGATTTCCTGGACAATCATCAGCTTTTCGCCTAAATAACTGTTGCCTCTGACTTATGCTAATGTCTGCTGACCACAAGTCCTGTTTAGTCCCTGAATTTGGAACTTAATTAATTCGCTTAAAATCCTCTAAAATTTCATTATACAGTCAGATGAAATTTTGGGCCCCACCTACCTCAGTCGGATACCTAACAAAAAATGTGCATTGTTCACAAAAGTTTTATATAGAATTTAAGAAAAAATACAATGAAGCACCTTAAAAAACTGTTTTCTTTTCTCTTTTTTTAAACAGTAATAAAGCATTAGCTATTTAAAACATGACTGTTATTTCTTTATTGAAGTGATAATACAGTTAATGCATGCTGTTGAACTTTACATGCATTTTAATTGTACTTTACTAGGCATTATTGATAAAAATATCTTTAAACAGTCAAATTTGACAGGGGCACCAGTGCAGAGCTTATTCATTGATGATAGCAGCTGAATTGGAATGGATCTATCAGCAGAAGTCGGGATTCTGGACAACAGGGTTGTGACAAAAGCATAAAAGAAGATCAATTAAAGGCAATAAAAAGACAAGAATATAAAATGTCTGTTCTAAATGCTACTTTAAAGCTCATGCTGAGTCATAGATTTCGGCGCAAGTTGTAACATTTCATGTCTAGAATCTGAGTCTGGCCCTTCTGTTTATGCAAATCTGAACTAAATTGACGTTTGTTGGGGGTAATTTTCTTGCAAAGTGCAAACATCTCTGGGCAGTAGCTTAGTCGCATGTCTATGTTTACACAAGAGCTTTCACTCTTTATTCTCCGTCGACTAAATCAATACATCTTGGGTTTCTTCCACAATATCTCAGTGTTTTTTTTCCCATTGCATAATTAAAATGTCTTCCTTTGGTGTTGGGTTGCTTCTGGAAATAATTGTGAACAATGCAAAGCAGCCTTGTGAATAACTCACAGCACTAAATGTGGAGGAGGAGGAAATCTATAAGAGAGTAATGAGTTTACGCCGCCGGCAACAAAGTAAATATTTGCAGAGTTAATAAAGCCAATCCATTGTCCGATTCAATTAGGCAGGAGCTTTATTGCTATTCTATCCCTGTAACTTGTTCATCTGGGTGTTTATTGACCCAAAGTGTGCAGCCGGAGCTTGTAACACCTTGAAACTGGGGATAAGTCCCACAACTGTCCGGCCCTCTGCAACTATTAATCTCCTGGACTGGTCAGCGCATTCATCTCCACAACATAACTTTATCTCATCCCACTCTCAGGTGCATCGCCTTTTTGCAATCTCATAAGAATGAACGCCGTCTGATGGAGGCATGAGTGATGGTCCAGCACTTGATGGGATATTAATCAGCCGATGTCGGCAGGAGGGTCGGATCCTGATGAGGACGTTGGAGATCTGAAGCCTCTTCTGCGAGGCGGAGCTTGTTTGGAGGAGAGGGGATAATGAATCTGTGCCATTAGCATACTGTCACTGGTTGTCTTGTTTACTCTGAGGTGTTTGCCAAGCAGCTCTCCCCAAGGAGAGAACGGGGGCTTTGCAGTAGCTTCTGGGGCAAACACTGATATGCTAATGTGCATGCGTGCAAACATGCATATGGGGAATTCCTGCACAATCAACTTCACTTTCAAACACCTGCAACGGTGGGTCATGCTTTTTGTTATTATTTCTTGAAGGATTTGGGGACTGTTAACTTAAATACTCATGGTTTTTAGAATCAAACATCATTTGGTGTAAAATCCCCAGTAAACGGCTGCACCTGTGGTTGTGGTTGCTGGAATAAAGCTGGGATGTGTTGATTCAGGAAAGGTATGCCAGTCCACTGCACCTCTGGTCTATCTATCTCCTTCCGACACTCTCTCCAGCTCTCAAAGCTGCTGCTAGTCTGCTTTAACAGTCACAATGACTTTACTGTAATCAAAGGACTGACAAAAGACCTCTTTCATATTGCCGCCGTCCCCTGTGTACGATATAATAAGCTTCCATCCTGCTCCCATGTCGAGAAGCTGACGACCGGCACAGTCGTTTTGCATTGAATGAGATGCAGCTGATCAAAGTCCATGTAGTCTTTTTGATTTTGCAGAATGGCCAAGCCCCCCACCCCAACTATGCCTTTTGAAAATCTTAGGAACTACCCCCCCACCCCTAAAAAAACCTCTTCCTGCATTCTCCTTGTAGATATTCCCACCTGGATGGGAAGCTGGCTCACATTTTTACTGAGGAGATTTAAAGGGAAGGAGAAGGTTAGCAGCTTTTGCTCTTTCGATAAATCTCTTCAAGTGAAACATTCAAAATGTAGAAAATCTTTCCTTTTGTGAAATGAGACATGGATTTTAGATTTCTTGCTCTATAATCCCTTTCCTTTCCTTGAATCCTCAAAGTGTGAAGTCACTCCTGCAAACTATGAATTCCTATCTGCAAAATCTTTCCTAATGTCACCTATTTGCAGATTTTTTTTATATCTGAAATGGTATCCAAATGTTTGCAGATAAAATGCAAATTTTAGAATATTTCCTTAAAAACAGGCAACTAGTGAGACACCGGGCAGCTAAGTTGTTAGCACAACTGCATTATGTTCCTGGTTTGATTTCTAGTATATTTGCTGCATGTCTTCCAACTTTCTCTCCACCCTGTTTCCTTTAAACAACATAAAAAAAGAAAAAGAAAATGCAGTTCTGGAAGCTGAATTACCCAGAGTGCAAGGCTTCTCAACACTGGCAACATTGGCTGGGCTTTGTAAAGCAGACATTGCAGGAGTGATCTTTATTTTCCAGCTGTTTGGAACAACCCTACGACTGAAGACGTTTCTATATGGTAGCACTGATGGTTTCAGGCATTGGTGTTGGAATCAAAATCCAAACCAACTTTGCTTATTGCTAAGAACCAAGATCCCCTCCCAGTATCTCTTGTGATGCTTTAGACATAAGGTCTTGTTGAAACCAGGTGGGGATTCCTGTACATCCAGCTCTCAGTTTTAATTAGAGAAATTCTCAGGCGACAAAACCAACCGGTGGGAATTCCTTCTACTCCTGTCCCTTCAACTCATCTGAGGCTCCAAATCCATTTTTTTTTTTTGGGGAATTATGTTGAGGCGTTCAATAATTCAGATTAGAGCTCATGTTTATTAATGGCCTACATCTGTGCAAACAACGTGTCAAGCAGAGAGTTTATTCTAATTGCTTGAGCAAACAAAACCTGAAAGAAGCAATTTCCAGTTACAATGTGCAGAGACAAGTAATGAGGCCATTGGCATTCCGCTCTCATCGCCTTTCCATCGGCCAAGCTTTGTGTGTGATGGATATTTTTATAAGGAATGAAGGTGGTGGGATAATGCAGCGGCGCCACTTGAGGCAGGTTAGTGATTAAAGATAATCATCATTTTTTTCCCAGTCTTCTTGCAGGGTCCTATTAGCTTTTCCTTTAGTATTACTTGTTCTGACTTCCTTGTGGGACCCTACCACTGTTTTACATTCTCTGATGCAACTAAAAATAATATTATTGGTTCATCAGGGACAAATCCTGACTTAATGTGTTTTAAAAAATATAAATAAGCAACTATAGGTAAAAAAGAACCCTTAACAAAAAAAAAAATCTATGGTTTCTATGAAGCCTTTAAAAATCAAGGAAAGCTTGGATGAGCTTGAATTTGATCTGTTGAACCGTCCCTAAATCTTGATATCAATCCAGATCTCAAAATCTAGATATTGATGTGATGATTTTGTGTGGAACATATTTATCATGTCTACAAGTTAGTTTTTATTTGGTTTAATGTTGAATTAAAGAGCAGTTGTAGCTTTCTTAAGCTTGGCCGGATGTGTTAGACGGGAGACAACCTGCCAGCAGTTTACACAGAGGGTTCGCTGCTAGATCTTTGCCTCTCTGGTGTTTTTAATGTGATCACAGTCTTTGTTTTCAAATGCAGATGGTTGAAAGCAACCTGGGGCTTGTTCTGCAACCGGCAGCCAAGCTGTTAATGCTGCAGCTCCCAGACCCACGAGGACTGAAAACGACGGTTGATGTCTTTACTAAGTAAATCTCAGGCCATACCAGCGCATTTGTTCTAGTGGATAAACAGCCTGACAAGCCTGAACGTCGGCTAAGGATAATAATTTTTTAGTTCTAAAAAAAAGACAACCTTAAAAATACAAATGATCTTGCTAATTATGTCTGTCTAGATTCAAGTGCAAAGATCTTATTAGAATAACTTACAAATAACTTTTCAGCACACTATATAACTCTAACCCTAACTCTTGGATATTGATTAAAAGTACTAACCTAAAAAGGCTTCAACGTCAACATTATGGTTAGAAACAGGGTTTGGTCAATGAAACTGAAACAACTGGTTTAAGATGACAATAACTTATTGGTATGGTGTAAGGCCTCCTTTTGTGGCCAATACAATTCTTATTCGTCTTGGGAATGACGTATACAAGTCCCGCTTAGTTGTAAGAGGGATTTTACGCTGTTCTTGCGGGATAGTGTCCAGGTCACGATGTGATGTTGGTGGAGTGTAATGTTTCCTGACTTGCTCCGCCAAAGCACCTCAAAGTGGCAAAATAATATTTAGATCTGGTGACTGCGCAGCCATGGGAGATGTTCAACTTTACTTTCTGTGTGTATTGGTGCATTGTCATCCTGATACATGGCACCGCCTTCAGGATACAATGTTAGAACCATTGGATGCACATGGTCTTCCAGAATGGTTCGGTAGTCCTTGACGCGTCCATCTATCACAAGTATTGGGCAAAGGGAATGTCCAAAGCATCACTGATCCACCCCCATGCTTCACTCTGGGCATTCAACAGTCCGGATGGTACGTTTCTTTGGGGCTTCTCCACAGCGTAACTCTCCCGGATGTGGGGAAAACAGTAAAGGTGGAGTCATCAGAGAACAGTACATGTTTCCCAATGTCCACAGCCCAAGATTTGAACTCCTTGCACCATTGAAACCGACGTTTGGCACGATTAACCAAAGGTTTCACTATAGAAACCCAGTTGTGTACATTGACAATCTGGGTTAGCACCCTTTCATACATCTTCCTCTTGAGTCCACACTTAATCCTGTTGGATTTAGTTTGTCCTTGTTGGTGGTATGCTGACATTACCCTGGATACCATGGCTCCTGATATATCACAAAGACTTGCTGTCTTGATCACAGATGCTCCAGCAAGACATGCACCAATAACTAAGTGGACCTTTACACACTTCTCTTTCTGATGCAATGTGAATTAATGAAGATTGGCTACCAGGCTGGTCCAGTTTACCCATGAAACCTCCCACACTAACATGACAGGTGATTCAGTTATCTACCCTCTATGTAAAACAATTAAATGAATTTTGCTTCAAATCTAAGATTTCCACTAAAAAGCTTTTACAGATTTATTTGCCACTCTTGCTCTGCTTTATGAAATTATTTCCAAAGTTGTTGTTCAGGCTTAAAAAGCTTCCTGGTCTCTGCCTGTAGCACCTAAGTTTGTGTAAGTAAGAATGTCCCATCCTCACAATCTATCCCAATTGTGAACAATGGTGCAGCAGCATCATCCTGTTGGCCAGTTGACGTCCAGTTCTGCAAAGTAGGTTGAGTGATCCATGCAAATGGTTGCATGCCTACTTTCTACCTTGTGCGAACCGGAAAGCCAATAAAAGAACCAAAGACATATTGATCAACAGCACTGTCTGTCTGCTTGGAAGGAACTATAAAGACATGGTAGATGAGAAACTGATTCAACAGATATTACCCAAGTATTTTTGATGCATCATTATAATCCAGCTTGTACGTAACTTTCAGGATAAAGAGCATAATCAGCAGAACAAGCGACCGCTTTTGCCGGCCCGACTCAAAGCGCTGCGTTAACTGAACGTTAGCTGCGTCTGTTTTGTTTAGGCAGCAGCTCTGCCTGATGGCTCGCACTCAGAAAATCCCTCTGATGATTGATAGATTTATTTGTCACTGCTGTCTGGAGAGCCGAGCGGCCCGCGGCCCGCTTGAAGCCGTGGGACCATTAATCAGTGTAAATACCGCTCCTCTCACACACATCAGGAAGTCCGTACATATGGACGTCTGACACCGGCGAACGGCGACTAAGCGCATTCACAGGGAAAATAGGTGAATGATCAGGAAAGTGGCAGCGAAGGATGCTGCTGACACAAACTGGGAGGAAATTGGTATTTTTTGCTGCTTTGCTTGGATTGTGCAGTTAGAGACAGTGGGGTGTGCTTTGATTAATGGCTCTTTCGGATGCCTCTATGTTGGGAAATCTTACTAGATATTGATCAATCTGAAATTATAAACTGTTATATACTCCAACATAAATCCTCTATATCTGCACACTTTAAAAACATTTTAATGATGAGGATTTTAATCATTTCAGGCATAAACACACAATCAATGTAATAATGTAGGGGATAACAATGTTCAAATATATTCAATTATTTCAATTGTCCAGTGAAATGATCCAATTGGGCGACTTCTCAGGGGTTTCTATTATCTTTGCATAAATGCACACCTCGTCATTATTTATTGCTTAATTAGCACAGAGCCTAATTAAATCTGCATTAATCAAACAGACAGAGGTGGCGCTTTGGGAGCGCTTTATACATGTCGGTGATACTGTACTTTATTATCCAAGGAAACATAAATCAAACACTCCCTTCTATGTGGGATCCACTGATAGCAGTTTGTGGATATAATGTAGATGCAGTCCGATGCTTCAGGTGCTGGGAATCAAACTGGGATTGAGAACCCGGAAAACAACAAAAAGCATTTTACAAAGAGAAAAATTTCATATCATATAGGAACTTTTAAAAAACACTAAATTCAGGATGGCACAGAAAGTGATACCCAAAAAATTTCTTAAACATACGTATGGCAGGTTTTCCAGTTTATATCCTACCATGACAAACATAAAACACATTGAGTTTTCAAAAAAACACTAAATGAATCTTCCTCCATGTGTGTTTGAGTCTGGAGATTTAAGGTTACATCCAATCTGAGCCTAAGTGTCAGAGGTGTTTTGGTCCAGCACACCTCATTTGATGTGTTTCAAGGTACAGTAGATCGGTATTTATTCATGGCAACCCAGCTGTTCCGAAGCTCTTTAGATGTTTTTCTTCAGACTTTTATCCGTATTTATCATTATGAAAGACAACGTTTTCAACTTTTTGTCATTGCTGCTCAGCATATAAATTATTTTGTTCAAAGCATAAATGATTTGAACATGTCACAATGAGTAATTTGGTGCCCACGAAATCTGGTCCAACATGTAGGAAAAAGCACTTTCTCATTGTTAGACTGTTACAAAGTAGCGTAGAACTTGAGACGCATGAGATTCAACATAACAAGGTTGGTAGTATGTTGGTAGTGTTTTGCCTTTGGCATAAAACATGTTGGAAGGACCACCAACAAATTGATTCTCAGAGATCTTTTGTGAAAAAAGCCACGGTCAAAAGCATTGAACCGAAACGGAGTTAAAAAACAGAAAAAATAAAAAAAATGTTTGTAAAATGTTTTTTGGGAGACTGTATTAGCAAGAAAGCAATTAGGGGTGCTTTTAAACATTTGAACAGCACTATTAATCATCGCTTCCTGACCAATAAGGCAGAAAAAACACAGCACATGTGTTTATTTTGCAGTATGTTCAGATTTCGAGCAACGATTGAAACCCAAATTATTTAATTCCAAAATCTTTTGCCTATAAATAAGGCAAAATAAAAAAAACAACGTTTTTTTGAAAGATTCTCCTGACTTCTGACTTACATGTTTGTACAATGAGATTTAGTTTGATTGTAGCCTCTTTCCTCACTTCGGCTTTAGCTAAAAGAAAAATGTATTGAATTTCAATAGATTCCTTTTACCTGATGCCGTTTTTTGTACCACAGTAAAATAAAGGAAATTAAAACCTAAAGGATCACCTGAAGAGGGATGTGGATGAGACTAATCCAGAACCCTTTTATCCTTGTGGGGTTGCAGTGGTCCACTGTTGCCTATCTCCAGTGCACATCGGGCGAGAGGCAGGATGCATCCTGGACAGGCCCCCAGTCCAGCGGAAGCCAAATTAAGTCTCTTTGAAAATACAGGGTTGTGTTGTACTCGTTTTACACTTTGTTCACTCAAAAAAATTGATGTCTGGACAAGTGGCCTTGGACCATTTAGATGACCTTTTCCAGGCATGGAGGTCAGATTGTGTCAAGTTAAAAATGAAAACTACAACCAATGTAAACGGGATGCTTATATTAACGTTCAACAAAGCTTTAGTTAGAGATTTGCACAGATATGCAGCCAGGACAGTTGGAATCAAGAGACCCAGACAGACTACTGTGTCCAGCTCCTGATGCTTCGATCCGACTCTCTCGAACAATCAGAACCTGACTAAAGTGTTCCGACTGAGCACCAGACAAGGTGCCATTGTAAGGTTGTTCATTTGAAGCTGAATTTTATCTTTTCTGATTGACTGGAAATGGGTTCCAAAATCCCTCCATCCCCTCTGTCTAAACAGCGAGAATACTGGGGGTGCTCCCATGTGGAGAATCATTGATGGAAAGAAGGGGGGCAGTTCGAGCTGGGGTGGGGTGGGGGCAGTTATCTCCTTGTAATTATAGCAGTTTTAATCGTGAGGGTTTTCGGTGGTGGATGGGAGGGGAGGGCAGTCTTGATGGAAACGACCATCTTTGCCCCCCCCCTCACCAAACACACACACACACACACACACACACACACACACACACACACACACATACACACACACACTACCACGAATGAAATTATCCCGTGAGGAAAGGTAGACAGGCCTCTTTCAGCCTAAGAGGATTTTACCCATGGTCCTCCTGGGGGAGCGTGCCTTGGTTAGGTGGGGAGAAATCGGAGCCCCCACCCAGCTACGGCGCTGTGGAAAACTCTGATTAACTCTTCCCCTTAGTCCAATCCCCACCACCTCCAACCCCACCCTTTCATGCAAATAAGGAATCCCTGTGCTTGTGGAAAGGG